>JACEGR010001506.1:0-165049 GCA_014170235.1 Listronotus bonariensis
GGATTATTTCTAGGGGTTGGTTACTTACTGCTGATGTCCAGAGGAACATCCTGCAACAATAGAAACATCTTCAGTGATATCTTGTTCATCTTTAACAAAATAGGGTTTAAGCCTATCAAAATTTACTGTAGTTTTTATTGTTCGGGTTTGAGATTAAAGAAATATCAGCCGTATAGGGTAGTTTTTATTTTATCGATTATATAAGGTCCTAAAAATTTTGATTTTAGTTTATGACCTATTTGGCTATTTTTCAACCATACCTTTTGTCCTTCTATATATTGAAATAATTTTTCGGAAACGTGTTTTATCGAAACGAACTTTTAGCTTTTTTCTTTCGCACGTTCGGTGTTTAATCTAGCCATTTTATAATAATAAGAAATTTTATTATTCAATTCTCTTATATATTTTGGTGATTAATTCTTTTTCGTTAAAAAGTTTGCTCAGGTATTCTTGAACTTGTATGTCCGAAAATTAATTCGTAAGGTGTATAGCCTGTTGTTTTGTTTTTACTGTTATTTAAGGTATTGATTGCGTATGGTAAAATATTTAAAGGGTCATCATCAGGGTTTTCTAATTGGAACATTTTTAAAATTTCTAAAAGTGTCGCATGAAACCGTTCAAGTGAGCCGTTTGATTCGGGGTGTGCTACTGAACTATAAGTTATTTTAAAATCATACATTTTTGCAAAGTCTCGTACTATTTGATTGTTAAATTCGGAACCAGAATCAAAATGAATTCGTAAAAGTATTCCGTAATGTTGGAAATATAACATAAGCGTATGGATTATACTTCTTGCACTTTTATCTGTTAATGGGTATGCTTGCGTAAATTTCGTTAATTCATCGCGTACTGTGAGTAAATATGTCGATCGAGGAATCTCTAAAATATCGACATTTATGCATTCAAAAGGAGTTTTGGGAGTTTCCGTTATTACTAATAGGTTATCATGATTTTGTCTATCAATTTTAGATTTTTGACATGTTTCGCAAGATTTTATGTAGTTTTCGACATCTTTTTGTAAATTGGGCCAATTATATTTTTCGCGTATTCGTCTAAAAGTTTCGTTTATTCCTTGATATAAATTTGTTTTTCCTTCGTGATATTGTGATAAAATAATTTTTGCTGATCTGCGTCTGGGTGACGCACTATGTTTTGACAAATTACGAGTTTATCTCGTCGTCTGAGAAAATAAAACTTAATATCTCTGGCACTTTCAATAACTCATTGTTCTCGACAAAATACGTAGTATTAGTTTCTAAAACATGTTTATGTTCAAATAATATTTTAAATAAAGTTTTTATCGCAGTTTCCGTGTCGTAAGGAACTGGAATAATAAAATACTTTCTTTCTTTTACACTGGAAGAAAAGGTTTTGTTTATAATATTTTGTCTAAAATTTAAATTTTCGTTTAAAATATCGTTCATTATTTCTTCGTGAATAGGGCCAATATTATTTTGTTGAAAAATTGAAATTATATTTTTATGTTTGTTGTCTAATAATTGGTCATTGGAAAAAGATATTTTTGAGTGATCGATTACCGATCGATCTTTACAAGTCGATTAAATATTTTATATTCTTCTTGAATTGTTTCCGGGGCGGCTTCTGTCGCGATTGATTCGGTATCTGATTGATTATCGGTAATAACTAATATTTTTTCGATTTCGGTAGGGTTGTTTATTTTAATTCTTGACAAAGCGTCGGCATTTCGGTTTAATTTTCCTGGTTTATGAATTATTTTATAGTCTTACTCTTCGAGTTTTAATCTCCATCTCGCTAATCTAGAGCCTGGATCATTGATAGAGAATAACCAAGCTAGAGGCCTATGGTCAGTTATTATTGTAAATTTTCTGCCGTAAAGATAGGGTCGGAAATGTTTAACACTCCATATTATACTTAAAAGTTCGCGCTCTATATTACTGTAATTGCATTCAGCTTTTGATAAAGTTCTAGAGGCGTAAGCAATTGGTAAGTCTTTACCGATTGGTCCCTGAGAGAGTACAGAACCTATAGCGTATGAGCTTGCGTCTGTTGTTAAAATAAAGTCTTCTTCAAAATTTGGGTATTTTAAAATTGGAGCTGTCGTAAGAAGTTCTTTTAATTTGTTAAAAGATTCGATACATTCATTATCTAAATTAAAAGAAATATCTTTTTGTAAGAGTTTTGTTAGAGGTTTTACAATTTTTGACAAATTTGGAATAAACCTTCTATAATAACCTGCTAATCCTAAAAATGATTTTATGTCTTTAGGGGAAGATGGTGTAGGGAAATTCTCACACACACACACTCGATTTTCTTAGGATCGGGTTTTACTCCGTCTGCCGTTACTATATGACCTAAATAACAAACTTCCTGTTTTAAAAATTCGCATTTATCAGGCTGTAATTTTAAATTGTTTAATCTTAGTCTGTCGAAAACTATTTTTAATTTTTCAATATGGTCGTTTATTCCTGAACTCATTATAATTATATCGTCCATGTAAACTAGACATCTTTCGCCTTGTAAACCAGATAATACGTTATCCATTACTCTTTGGAAGGTCATTGGTGCGCATTTTAGTCCGAAAGGCATTCTTATAAATTCATAATGACCATTTTCTACAGAAAACGCGGTTTTTGGAATATCACGCGGTTCAATTTCGATTTGATGAAATCCACTAGCAAGATCTAGTGTCGTGAAATAATGACATTTTCCTAGTTGATCTAGTAAGTCAGTTATATGGGGTAAAGGGTAGATGTTATTGGTGGTTAAATCGTTTAATTTTCTGTAATCTATGACAACACGCCATTTTTGTTTGCCTGAGGAATCTAATTTCTTTGGTACCACCCACACAGGTGAAGACCAAGGAGAGACTGAAGGTCTTATGATATTTTGATCCAACATTTTCGAAATTTGCTTTTTGACTTCATCTTTGTGAATTTGGGGGTATCTATAAGCTTTTGTATAGATTGGTTTAGCGTCGCCTGTTTGAATTTCATGTTTAATTTTATGTCTAAAGGTCAGTTTGTCACCTTCAAGATAAAAAATATCAGAATATTTTAAACAAATATTTTTGATCGCTTCCTTTTCTTCTTCGTTTAAATGATTGAGACGTAATTGCTTTTGTAATAATTCTTCGCGGTTTTCCAATTCAATTTGGTTAAATTCATTTTCATTTTGTGAGTAGTTTAGCAAGGATTCGACATTTATTGGTTCTAAATTTAAATTGGGAATATCAATTGATTTTGTGCTGTTTGTTGTGTTTAGCAACGTAGTAAAAAATTCGCCGTTCGAATTTACTGTGACTAGAGAACTGGCAATTTTTACTTTATCAATTTCAAGAGAGGGACAAATTGCTTCTGTATCCTTTAAATTTAGACATTTTAATTTAAATACCTTTTCTACTCGCGGTTTGATTTCAATTTTGTTTAAAACATTTATTTTTGAACTTTCAAATTTTTGATTTTGATTTTTACTTTCAGTATTTTCTTTTTTATTTGGGTCTAATATCTCTGCGAGATTTGTTTTTTTATTAGACATTTCTTTCTGTGTACACGGTATCCATGCTGGATTTTTATTTTTTTCTTCGTGTACCTTGTGTAATGGAATCACCTTAAAGTTTGTTATTAATTCTTTATTTTTTAAATCAATTACGCAATCGTATTGATCTAGGAAATCGGTACCTAAAATTCCGTCAAAAGCAATTGGTAAATCACAAATATAAATTTTAAATGGATTTTCCGTCTGAAAAGGGATATAAGTTGAATAATGTATTTCAATTAATTGTGGTGTTATACCTTGTAAAAATAATTTTTCTTCGTTTACATTAAAGTTTGTTAAAATTTGAGGTTTCATAATTGAGATACCTGCACCTGTATCTATCAAAAAATTATATTTTATTTGTTCATTTTCAGTGTTTTTTAATTGTATATAGTATAATTTATCCGAGTTTATGTTGTGCATTGTTATAATTTCTGCGGAATTCGCACTTAAATGGTCGACATCTGGAATTTCTCGATAATATTGTCTATTTGACTTTGAGAGGTTTGTGAACCCACTTTCGCTTTCAAAGGTTGTTGACTGGAACTGCTGGTTCCAGGAGCTAGGCTGCCAGTCATCAACTGCTCCTGCTCTTCGTTTAAATGATGCATGGGGCGAGTTTTATTTGAGGATTGCGTGTATGCACGATTTTGGAATTGTTGGTTATGACCATTTTGTGAATTTGGCACGTTTCTTACGTTTGAGTTCGTATTTGTATTATTTGGGGCTCTTTGATTTTGTCTTTTAAAACATTGTTCGTACAAGTGTCCCGGTTTTTACAATATTTGCAAAATTTCTGATTTCCTTGTTGTTGGAAATTTTGGTTATAAAAATTTGGTTTATTTGGGTTTTGTTTGTATCTTGGTAAAAATGTTTTATTTTGTTGAAAATTTGCGTTTCGCGGATTTCTTTGATTTTCAAGGTATTGCAATTGAGATTCGCGTTTTACGCGTAAGCAAGCGTCGACTAAATTTGCAGGGTTTGAAGCCCTTACGATCCCGCCTAATTTTGGATCGAGACCGGTTAATAAGGTATCAAGACTCATGTTTTCGATGAGATTGATTTGAGCAACCCTTTGTTGGTTAGTCAAATTAGGTTGTTGAGCAATGCTCGACAATAATTTAGCATTATGTGCCTGTAATCGGGCAATAAATGAAAGAGCACTTTCATTATTATTTTGTTTTAGGTGGTGAAGATCGTGAATTAAACTTGTGAGATCACGTGGATCTTCAAAATGAGAGCACAATAAATTTCTTATATCAAGCCATTCTCTTAAATTTCGAGAATTTACTAGTTGTGAGGCTTTTCCTCTTAATTTATTTTTTATGTGAACAACCAACAGAACTCTTTGATCGATAGAAGCAATATCGTACGCTGTGTCGCACGAGTTTAAAAATGCATTTAATAAAATTTGATCACGGTCATATTCGGGTATTAAATTGAATAGTTCAGATAATTTGTACGGTTCTACTTCGTCGTTGGCCATTTTAGTTAGTTAAGTAGGCTTAACTTATTTATAAAAATCAATTATAATATAATATAATCAATCAATTTATAAGAAAAATCAATAAAGGAAAATTGATGGATAAAATGGAAATTTAAGCTGTTCTGACAATAATACAAATGTATAAATTGTATAATTGCACACTTACAGCAGTATTCCAATAAATTGTCGGCTGTCAAACCAAGACCTGCTACTGGTGTTATGTATAACCTTCACTTTCACTACTGACAGTTCCCATGGCACGCCCATCTGTTTCCCGCAATTTAAGAAATACCTCGTGTTCACCACCAAACAGGATACCATCAGCTTATAGAAATCTTCGCTCACAGCGCTTAGATTCAGAAGAAAGATGCCGTCAATTTAGCGTAAATCTTTCCTTGATCCCCGAAGGTAAAAAACGTTCGTACGGCACCTCTAACCGCCACTCCGGGAAGAACTTTGTAGTCCTCTACGCACGTCCGCACTGTCCGGAGGTCAAACAAAGAGCAACTAATGGTATGTTAGCAATGTTAAATTTTGTTTTTATTTTTGTGTGATAACATATTATTCTGCTAGGAATTATGGGTTTATATTAAATTATTTGATTAAATAATAAATCACGCAATACATCTTCCTGGCGCCAAAGAGCCATTTTGTTAACTCAAAACCAACAATATAACCCCGTAAACGACGTTCCTAAACTGCAACGTTAACTGACGTGTCGTACACATGCACAAGTTTGCACGACGCGCGCCACTAAAAATCAAACTCGGACATCGAGTCGCATGCGATGTGGCAGTTTTTAATAAACACGGTCAAATTTGCGCGCGAGCTTTGGCATTTTTGACAGATGTGACAGTTTTGCATGACCCGCATGACCGTGTATACCCCGGTTAAAAAGTGGTTTAAATTGTGCCACTTTTCTGATTAGAGATTGATGCTGTATTCTGTTTTATTCTCTTTTGGAAAAGCAATTGTTTGTATTGTGTCGAACGATTTTAATGTAAAAAAACACCTGTGTTTTTAGGTCAAACATGCAATGCAATTATATGTATATATGACGTATTTTGAAAACTAAAACATTTTAAATTGAGTAAACAAACTTTAAAACAATTGCCAACTTTTATAGAGGTTCAGCACCATTGCCTTAAGTTTTAACTTTAGAAAAAATAATTAATAACAAAATTTGTTTTATATAATTTATTATTTACAAATTAATTTCCTATATTCTTTGAAAATAAACGGTTTTCTTTAACACATGATTAAAGTACTAAATGTTTGTATTGTAACCGTAAGGCTCTCCGCACATGGGTCGGTGAAATAGGGACGTGGTGGCTTAGACAGCACGTAGGCATATTAGCGTGTTCGTTTAGCGATCCGCGTCCGATAATAAACAAATGCAATACAGAACCGTTTGGTATTTTGTTTACAGTCTGTAATTCATATGTTAGTGTCTGGTTTGTACACGGGAAAATTAGTGTTAGAAAGAAATTTTAGAGACCAAATATAGATTTGTTTAATATTAGATTTGTGGAGGAGGTTAAAAAACGTCTTGTCCTTTATAATTATACTTAGGTAGGAATATTTGCGAAAAAATTCCACAGAAAGAGCTTGGAATGAAATAGCAAAAGGAGTCAACCGGTCAGGTGAGAAAATATTTATTGTTTCTCTGTAAAATAAGTAGTAATTCAGGCTTTTGCGAACTTATCTTAGAGGGCTATATTATTGCACTCTTTGATTAGGTGGGATAATCCAAAAGGGTAGATTTTGCCCCGTTGCGGTCGAATTCGGGAACATCGGAGATTTTGGATCCACATATGATTTAATTGGCTGATAATATAGTAAAAATTTACTATTAAACGTATGCTTGTCTTCGTAAGGTTGTCTCCACTTCAAACACGAATATATGCGTACTTACTGTCGAATCTCGGTCTCGCCGCTATTTTACCGACCCATGTGTGGACTGCCTAGCAGTGAATGATATAAATTGTTTAGAAAAATTACCCGTCAGTCATAAATTGGAGAAGAACACAATAAATTTTTCCGAAATAATTGATTATTAAAAAAACTCAAAAAAATTGAAATATGTAGGTATTTACCTAAAAGACGATTCAAAATTCTTTAAGATACACTCTTATGTACTTCACTTTCTATTTTATAAAATATTTTCTCTTACAAAAACGTGTTTCTGGATTCTAACTTCTACAAGCATGTACGAATATGCATTTAATGGCTTTTTGCACATCTTAGTATACTAACGCAACTGGAAATTAACGTCTTCACGAAAAATCAAGAATATTTGGCAGAAATGTTAAATATGTTGGAGATAACATACTTCTTTCCTCGGAACGCAGATGAACTGGGCATAGCTAATAAAGAATTTGCATTTTTATCAGAATATAATTATGAAAATGCAAGTTATAAACGTGTCAACAATACTAATCAGACCACTTTTGTCCGAACAAAAGATTCTATCAGTTTCAGCTTGGTATCCTTTTGATATTTCTCTATCTCCAAACTATAAATTTGTCTTATTTCATCAATATTTATGTTTAACGACTACATCTACATCTTTCAACAAATATCACTACCAAAACAATGCAAAATGAAATGCGCAAATTCTAGGCGCCACTGGATTGATCATCAGGTTTGATTTTACCCAGTCTTGCTAACTTTTCTCCGTGGAGTGCCCTTCCTTGCCTCCCCGGCTTTATAAATATAAACTAACCTTGATGCCAAACAGAGTTTTTGTCAAAATCCCGGCTTTATAAATATAAACTAACCTTGATGCCAAACAGAGTTTTTGTCAAAATCTGAGTCATTAGAGAGATATGGGTACTTTGGTTACCGCCTACGTTCGTTATTTACGTAAGGAGCTATTTAAATACCGCATACGGTATTTAGTGTTTGTTTTTAGAGATATGGAAGACGCCGTATTACGAACGGTTAATTATACCTGTCTACGAATTTACAAAATTAAAAAGCAAATGATGCTTTAATGTGCAAATACTAAAGTTTTTCCCGTTATTTCAAACACATTTTACTGTACATTTTCCCACTTTTCCAGATGAATTTTGACTAAGACATTCTCTCAGTAAAGCCAGGTCATTGTCGGAATATCGTGACCTTATAAAGACCGACTTTGGCGTAACCAAAGAATTCATTCTTTCGATTAATCATGATGCGATCGCTCCAGTGGCAAGTCAAACTAGTTCCAAATGGTTTTCGCTATCAGAGGAAGCCCTGGGTGGTTCAGGCCACTTTTACAATAGCCCAAGTTGCTTAGATTTAACACTCATAAAGAAGAAGACGGAATTTATAACCTATTTTTTTTAATGTTTGGCGGTTTTAACTTGTAAACAAAAAACATTTAAATATTTTAAAACCCATTAAACCCAATCTCCCATCTACGATTTTAAACAAACTACGAAATGAGTGGACTTGACACAAGTTCAGGTTCTGAAGAGCTTACAACTGAAATAAATAATTTATCAAACCTTGAGACGTTTCTTGGTGAGAGAGACAATTTCCAAAATGTATTTTACATGTCTCCGATTCCAGATGTATGCAAGGAATATCCTTGTATTTTGGGTATTGATGAAGCTGGAAGAGGCCCAGTATTAGGTAATAAGCAAAATCATTTATAATTTGGGTAACAGTTTAACCCTTATGTACCTTACTGGAGTCTCTTAGAGTTATAGAGATTTTCTTTTAAAAATATTTTGAATACTGCTTGTTTTATCCTTACCACCCTCCATGTACCTTTCCCTAGCAGTAGTTTACGCAATCTTTTCCGGTCGGCAGTGCAGTGTAAGTAGTTTCATGGTTAACATCTTCACTTAAAGTGTTAGGGGAGTCTTGGAGACTCATATATAGCGTAAGTGCAACGATTTAAAATGTTTAAAGCCTGATTTATAGTTTCAGTAACGTAAGACTTAAGACTTAAAACTTGAGCGTTAAGACGTAAGAAGTAAGCAGTAATGACAAGTCAATTTATAGTTCCTTAATTTAAAGTATCTCCTTAAGTTTGTTTAGGTTATGAATATTGTTGTTGTCATTTTTAAAAATGTATTTTATAAAATATAATTTAGGTAGATTGGCTCTATGCTGTTTACAAAGGACATCAACGACAACAAAAATAAAATTTAATGTAAAATGGCCCATAAATAACCAAAAATGTAAACATGAGGCTGCCGATTATCGGCGAAAATGACCGATGTCAACCGAGCCGTAAGACTTAAGACTTAAGAAATAAAAATAAACCATTTCTTACTTCTTACGTCTTACGGCTTAATTCTTACTGCTTAAGTTTTTGGCACTATAAATTATCAGGTTACTTGTCCCATGTTCATTTTTCTTACGGCTTAACGTTAAGTCTTAAGTCTTACGTTACTGAAACTATAAATCCGGCTTAATACATTTTGTTTTTGTGTAGTTATTTAAGTGTATAAAATGTCTCAGGTGTAATATTTATCAAAAGAAGTTAGATTTGGGGAAATAGATTACGAAAATACATTAGAAAATTGGTTTAAAAAAATAGATGATGCCAGCGATATTGACGAATTTAAAGAAGATCATGCCGTTTTATCGAATCATGAAAAGGACAGCGAACAATCTATGTTGGAGAAGAAAAACGATTTGAAACTAGAAAAAAAAATAGTTTAACGAGGGTCAGCAAATTAAAAATGATTTAAATCGCAAAAATCATTATCAAGTGGCCAAAAAGGACAACCTTCTATATTCTAAAAAAATTGACTGGAAGCTTGCATTGCACATTTTCATATGTGCGGAAGAAAATGTTTTTCTACATTTTGTTTATTTGTTTGATACCTTAGTCAAAACAAAAAAAATATAGATAATTTTTTTTTTTTTAATATATTAAAATTTTGCCTTTATAAAACTGATTGATATTTAAAATTATAATATTCAAAATTGTTTCATAAAGGTTTAAGTAAAGTTTTTTTTTTATTATTATTTTACTGATATGTCATTAGGTTTAAGGCTAAGTAAATATACAAAACCAATTTAAAAAACTTTTTTTTCATATTCATTTTTTGTTTAAGTATCAAGCAGGAGTCCCTGAGACTCCCTATAGTAATAATGATTGAAAAAGGGTTAATATACGGTTTTTTGCTATTTTAAGGGTTTTTTAAAAACTATTGGGTAAAAGTGCTGAATAGGGTTTTCTGCCGTTTTTATGATTTTTTAAAAATATATGATACTCACTAATTTTAGACCCTTTTCCTAATAAAACACCAGATCCAAAATATCCAGTTTTTAATTAATTATAATGTAACAAACTTTCGGGACCGGGATGTGAATAGGGGTGCTGAGCGGGGTTAAATTAGTAAAATGAGTGAATGTTTGCCAAGATCACATACAGAATTAAGTAAATTTTTTTTTTTTGAATATTTTTGTTAAAAAATAAAGAAATAAAAGAAAAAGTTTTAAAACCCCAAATTTTCAAAAAGGGTTAAAGAAACGTCATTTATTGAAAAAATGCTTTTTTTTTATTGTTAACATAAAGTTAAAGTACTCCATTCTAGTACAGTACATTAAGTGTCACTTCAAAACTTTTTTCTTTTTACACTTTGAATTAGTGTGTTGTTTCAATGCTTACTACAATAAACCTAAATATCAATGTATGCAATGTAACAGTAAACGCGACATCACCACCAACCAAACGGTCAAGTTACCTTTGGTTTCATATTATTTCTTTTAGTTCATGTGTCACTAGTTTTAAAATTTGACAGTTTGCAAATAAATTTAATAAAAATTATCGAAAATTATTAGTAATAATAAATTTGAATAACTAAAGAATTGAAAAGGAATTTATACTGTTTTAGTTTATTTCTACAAAAAGTAAGTAAGTACATACAATTTTCTTAAATGAAATAATAAATGCGGATAAAAGAGGATAATTGTCTTTTAAAAAATAAGGAGGCTATGATTTTTTTGTTGCAATATAATGGCTGTGCTGCAAAAATTAAAATTATTAAGATTAGATAAACAAAGCATGTATAAAATGGTATTTTGGAAAAATTTTATACGGTGGAAAAAATACCGTATGTAACACATGCATAAAGTTTCTTTTTTTACTCATGGGATTGCTGCACTCGCCTAAAGGCTCATGCTGTCAAACTTCCCATTCGTAAAAAAAAGTATACCTTTATGCACTTGTTATATAAATTATTATTTTAATTCCTTATAAAAGCCAATTTAAAAAAAAAAAAGAGACTTGACTAATAAGAACTAACATAACCGTGACTTTGGGCACGTTAAATTTTATTTAAAAAAGTCCTCTGCAAATAGAAGTTGGAAGCTAAAGTTGCCGATGTTGCCAAATGTTCAAATTAAAAGTGAAGAACTTTCAAAAATCAAATTTTTGCTTTTTTACAAAAAATGCAAAATATTTTATAACAGCGCCAATATATTAGGATTAAGAACAAATAAGAGATATTAGTAAATAACCTTACTAGTAATTTTGTCTTTAATTTGAGCTATTATAAGTTACTTTACTTGAAAACAAGCCGAGTTATAAGTAAAATTTGCCACAGACAAGAGTCTGTGTTGAAATTAATGATATAAAAAAACTAATATGGAATTTTTAGTAAATAATTATTTTTTGGTCGTAGGAAAAATATTGTACATGACTCGTGCTGAAAGTGATTTTCACACTCGTGGTATTGTCGCCCGAGGCGATAGCTGAGTTCGACTTTCGAACTTTCCCACTCGTGTGAAAAATATCACTTTCGACACTTGTTACATAATATACTATTTTTAGGACCAATGGTTTATGGTACAGCATTTATTCCAATAAATGAACAAACTCTTCTGGAAACTATAGAGTGTGCCGACTCAAAAGCACTAAATGAAGAAAAACGTGATGTAATTTTTGAAAAAATATGTGATCAATCCAAAAAAATGGGCTGGGGTGTAGAAGTTATTGCCCCAAATTCAATATGCAATAGTATGCTTAGCAGGTCAAAATATTCTTTAAATCAGGTAATGCTTTAAACAATCCACTTTTAACTCTCCTTTATTTGTAATAGACTTAACAATGTATGTTGTTTTCCAGTGTTGCAAGATATAGTGGTTTTTTATTCCTTCAATTCATACTATTTTTTTCCCATGACCACATATGAAAATGATATAAAACGCACTCCTTCATCCTTTAGAAAATGAATAATATCATACGCGTGTTAAAATCTGCTTTTAAATACTAGTGTTGAAAAGTACATATGATAGATGCTTAATTTTCGTTAAAAAGATATTTACAATATATTTTTAACAAACTAAAGGTTTTGGCTTACCAGTGCTAACACACATTATCTTTTTTTCAAATTATAATCATTTTAATTTCATGTTTAAGGGTATATTAGTTTATTTATAGACTTTCTTTATAGAATTTGGTATTTAGCAAATAGTTAAGTAAAAAGATAACACATTAGACTAAAAATTACGATTGATTGCGTGCTAAGGTATGTACATACGGTAAAGTGCTTTACACTCTGCGCCTTCGATTATCGGATCCGTTGGTCAGACAAAAAATGCTTAAAATCAAATTTGTAAAGAATTTTGTGTTCTACAACTTTTAAAATAAATATAAATGCGATTAAAAGTAAAGGAAACGAGTTATTTGCAAAAAACTGAATTTTTTGACATTTTACCTGTCATATTTCCAGTTCCTTACACTATATCATAAGGGATTTTTAGGAAAGTATTTTTTGTACCAAGATTAAGGTATGTACAGATATTCAGCTTATTCCGTGAGGTTCCGAGGTGAAAATTTAATTTTATTGGGCTAATAGACATATCAAATGTGGTATTTTTTAAGGCTCGTAAAAATCTGTTTTCTTCAGGGTGTCTCTGCGAAGCTCTTAAAGATAGCCGTATTTCCAAAACCAACATTTTTTTTCAGGTTTCTATGGATGCAGCTATAGGGCTTATAAGAGCAGCTTTAGCACAGGGTGTAAAAGTTGAACACGTATTTGTAGACACAGTAGGGAAACCAGAAAAGTATCAGGAATACCTTAAATCTCTCTTTCCAAATTTAAATGTAACAGTTGAAAAAAAGCTGACGCTACATATCCCGTGGTATCAGCAGCGAGTATCTGTGCCAAAGTGTGCAGGGATCATGCTCTTAAGGTGTGGAAATTTGTTGAGGGCATTGAGGTTAAAGAATTTGGCAGTGGATATCCAGGAGGTAAATATAAATATAAATAAAGCATCATTTTAAAGCTGTATTTTTTCTTGCTTAGTTTAAATAAAATAACTAAACTTGCGTAAAAGTTAGTGGCGTACATTTTTTGTCAAGTAATCTTCGTTTAGGTACCCCTGGAAATGCCAATGGGCTGAAGTGAACTTTTTTAAATATATAAATAGCTTTATTCATGTCCGTTTTTTTCTTCAGCACATCTGGCGACCTTCACAGCTCATTTTTAGATTTGTGGTATGATCCGTATTAATTCAGTTTCATTCAGTTTACAGGATGATTTGAGTAGCTTGTATAATTGGTCCCAAACAAATGGATTGAATTTGAATGTTAAAAAGTGCATGTCTATATCATTTGGTAGAGGGCAAAATGTTATAAGTACCAGATAAGTTCTGAATGACACACTTACCGAGGTCAGGGATCTGGGTGTGCTATTGGACAGTCAACTAACATTTCATAATCATATTAAGAACATAGTTCAGGGTGGTTTAAGGAATTTGGGATTTATTACGAGAAACAGCAAACATTTTGCGCCTACGATATTTAAATTGTTGTACTGTTCAGTGGTTCGCTCAGATTTAGAATATGCCTCTGTGGTTTGGGCTCCCCATTACCAATATAGTACTGACGAAATTGAATCTGTGCAGCGTAGATTTCTACGTACTTTAGCTTTTAAAGCTGAAATAAATATTTATAGAATTACTTTTTTATTGATTATAGCCTAGTATCAAATGCTTTTAAAATTAGACTACTTTGGAAAACCGTAGGACTCTTGCTGATGCTATTTTCTTTTATAAACTTGTAAATGGTAATGTTTATTGCCCATCTCTTTTACAAAGAATATCCTTAAATACACTTGCGAGAATGTGTCGATTTGTTAACGTTGATAAATTTGGATCCTTTTGGCGAACGACTTGTTAGTTTTAGACGGCAAGTTTTAAATCTATTAGGTTAAGGTACAACCAGTTTTTGATACATGTATATCTATATTTAAATTTGTTTACTTTTGTATTTTTTCTCGATTGCTAAATCTGCACTTTAGTTTATAGTTTATTGTTGTCATTATTTTTTGTAAAAATGGCTTTGTCCGTTGAAATAAATAAATAAATAAATTCTTGTTGGATGACCTTGTACTGAAAAGTCTTCTCTGTAGTACCCAATCTGTATCAAAAAAATCATAAAACTACCTTTTTTTTTTTTAGATCCAGTGACTAAAAAATTTTTAGTTGAACATTGCAATCCTGTTTTTGGTTTTCCTCAATTGGTGCGATTTAGTTGGTCTACTGCTGCTAATGCCTTAGAAGACACCGCATACCATGTAGAATGGGAGGAGGTAATACCATTACGTTTGGCTTACCATTGGTAAAGCCCATAATAATTTTTATATTTTTACATTAGATTTCTTAGTAATTTTTATGTTTTTGTGAGGTTTTTCGCTTTTTCCGTCTGGAGTAATTTTTATATTTATCATCGTTTTTAACCAGTATTTGTTTTATTTTTTGTTTGTTATTGTATTTTAAAGTTTATAAGTATATGTTTTTAATTATGTTTTATTTAAACACTTTTATATTAGTTTTTAAGGTTTTTTTGTACTATTTGGGCACTGCCTGTAATGTAGGTTTAAATAAATAAATAAATAATAGATTACTGTGCATGACGTCAGTTGTATTACGTGTAGCTTGTGGCCAACCCTACTTCTATATCTATCTTTTTTGCTTTTATATCATTATAGCCGAGCTCAAGGAAAATAAACTTTTTAATAAGGAGCGCTCTATCCCATTTAAGCCTATGTTCGCCAAATTTTGTGACATAATCTTTTCCCGTAATTCTTTGTTTACAATCATACTGGATGGTTTTTTCGAGGTATTGGTGTATTTTTTTTCTTTTTAGTCATAAGACTTTTATATATGTTTAGTTTTAACAGTTTATAGTTAAATTAAGTAGTTATTAGTACTGAAGTTACAGATAATTTTTATTTATTTATTTATTTACTCATAGGCGGGCATTGCCCAATTACAATTTTAAATAACAAGCATCTACATATATATCTAGTACTAAACTTTTTTAATTATCAATTATTCAGGAATAAAATTTTATATTTTAGTTAACCACCAAAATACTTAAAAAGCAGTAAAAAATAACAAGCTACTAATGATTAAGAAACAAGAAAACAACATCTAAAATTAAATTTAAAATATACACATTAAAAAAATCTAACTTTGAAAATAAAACAACATGAAGCCTTACTCTATAAAACATTGGACTTCATAACCCTTCGAAGCCTATTTAGGGATAGATTAAATAAATCGTCCCCAAATTTATTGGCATGCTTCATCAATCTATTTATTGGGGAAAATTGCCCATACAACCTTTGGTGAAAATTTGTTTGAAGGGTAACAGAATGCCTTAATGTCCTTGAAGGAACATAGAAATTTATAGAAAAAAGCAGTTCACTACATTGCACATTCCTATGAATTAGTTTAAAAAGAAATAGTATAGTCCAGTATAGTCCCTCCTCTTGCAGTTCCCAACAGAGAAACTCGTGGTGCCGCGCGTATGCATCCCTATACAGTTCAATTGGACAGGCCCCGAACTTCCCATTTCGTTCGATCTTTTATCCCTAGAGTTTCTAGACTGTGGAACCTGCTGCCAGCGGAGGTCTTTCCTTCCCCCCAAATCTTCAAGTTTTTAAGTCCCGTGTTAACAAACTTTCTCTTACCCTGCTTAAGACACCCACGGTACGTTGGTATTTAGGCTTTCAGCCTTCGTGGATTGTCCAAATATAAAAAAAAACAATACATCAGCATTTTCACGTCTAATTTTCAAACTTTGTATATTAATAGCTATTTCAAGATCTTCAAAATTTATTGTTTCCTGAGGAATATGCAATTTAAAGGCAATGTATCTTAAAAACTTTCTCTGAACAGAATTTAACATTTTAACATATTTCTCATAAGATGGATTCCAAACAACAGAACAATTTTCCAAAAGGGGTCTTACTCACGAAGTATACAATAGTTTTATTGAATTTACATTTTTAAAATCTTTGGTATTTCTTTTAATAAACCCTAAAACTCTAAGGGCTCTATTCTTGTAATATTCAATATGGGAAGAAAATGTAAGTTTATGATCAAAGAACACCCCCAAATCTTTAATAGTATTTACGTGGCTTAAAGGCTCGCAATCAATTCTGTAAATATTTCTTTGTACGTTTAAAGATCTACTAAACTGGATTGATGTGTATTTTTTTATATTTAGAATCATTCGGTTTCTTGTACACCAATCATAAAACCTATCCTATTTTTTAAACATGTAAACAGGGGTAATTGATCTTTGGATATTTTTTTACAGGGAATTCACGTTTAAATCGTTGTTAAGGGTAAGATACATTTTTTTATGTTTTTTAGTAATTTTATTTTATGGTATGCAAGTATTGGTTTATTTTGTCAGATAAAAAAATATAATGGCAAAAGGTGACGTCACAAACACAACCTATATTTTCGGACAAATATAAAAAATTTATCGCTTCTTAATAAAAAGTTTATCTTCCTTGAGGCAAGCTATGATGTGTCAATATGCAGGGCCGTATTAACTATTTGAGGCACCCTAGGCTAGAATTCCCGGAACGCCTATTTTCCACCAAAAAAATTTTAGAAGAGCAAAAGAAAAACAAAAAGGTCCTGTCCTCTCTAACGCCTATAAAATAAAGGACATTTCCTCCTTTTCGCGCCTATTTCATTCCAAAGCACCTTATTCACAGAGAAATTAGTCACCAAAAGTCCCCACCCGACCTAAACTTTTTAAAAACTTCCTCTCTAGCGCCTGTTACTCCCCTGTCTGGCACTTATTTTTCATGACGCCCAAGGATGTAGCCTAGGACTCTTTGTTTGACCTCCGGACAGTGCTGACGTGCGTAGAGGACTACAAAGTTCTTCCCGGAGTGGCGTCTAGAGGTGTCGTACGGGGATCAAGGGAAGATTCACGCTAAATTGACGGCATCTTTCTTCTGGATCTAAGCGCTGTAAGCGATGATTCCTATAAGCTGATGGTATCCTGTTTGGTGGTGAACACGAGGTATTTCGTAAATGGCGGGAAATAGATGGGCGTGCCATGGGAACTGTCAGTAGTGAAAGTGAAGGTTATACGTAACACCAGTAGCAGATGTTGGTTTGACAGCCGACAATTTATGCATTGCATCGATTGTTGAATTACCTATTTGTTTTCTTTTTGGAATTTCTGGGAGCTGCGAGCTCGATTATCCAGATTTTCCGCCGACGAAGCCCTGGAAAGCATAGTCCGGAAGGGGGAGAGTGGTGGATTGGACCTGAAGGGACCAAAACCAAAAAAAAATAGAGAGAGAGAGAGGCTGTAGCCTAGTCAGCCTAATGGTTAATACGGCACTGTCAATATGAATGATATTGTGAAAAGAACACCGTGTCTGTGTATTTCAAAGTCTTTAATGTTTTAGGTTGAGGAAGAAAAAACTCCACCACCACAGACCACTTCCATCACATCATTTTTTAAAATGACAAATAAAAAGAAGAATCCAAAGGTCCCCATGAATTTTTTGCACAGAGATGTCTAAGTAGAAAAGTGGAACTTTAGACTGGTAACTGAAATACTAATTAATTATTGCTTAAGAATTTTTTGTTGTCTTACTTTTGTTAACATTATTTATTTTTAAAACTTTTTGTTCTATCATTTGATTTTTAATGGCTAAGAAAAGGATTTTAATAAAAAATTGTTGTCTGTTTTAATACCATGTTAATATTACTTATAACAGAAAATAAATATGTTAACGTAGGCAGGTAAGTTATAGATGGAAAATAGGTGCAAGTTTTTGCAAGCCCAAATATCTACAGGGTGTCTGACCAGCAACGGCTCCAATCGATTTCTTAAAAGTAAGCTTTGGAAAATGTTGAATATTTTGTAACATGTCAGTGTAGGACTTACAACTAAAAGATTTTTACAGTTCTAACATTTCCGATTATACCGGAAGTTAATGTCAACTTCCTTATTTTAAATATTTATTTTTTAAATTTTGTATAAAAATTTACTATGTTTATGTATAATGTCCTATACTTTAGTCCCACTGCACTGTTTTTAACTAATTTTAAATTTTATGTCGAAAATTCTGTTTTCAGGCTAATTTTTCCTAAACAAAAACCTTTAAAAGGAATTGGGGGTAGATTTCTTATAGGAAAAGACCTTTTTAGTAGTCTGTATTGATATTTAAACAATTATCAAATACAGGGTTGTCAAAAATAATCGTTAAAAATTTTATCGACAAAAACCTTAAAAGTCAATTTTTTCACATGGAAACCTCTATCTGTTTTTACCTTATCTTATTAAACAATACAAATAAGGGTAAGTTTGTATAAAAATGCATATTTCAAAAATTTTTAGTTTTCAAAATATTAACAATTTTTTATTCTAAGAATGCTGTTAAGTACGGGTAAGTCTGGTGTAGTTGGCCATGACGCTGCATCTCGCCGTCAGGGTCAACTAGAAGCCAGACTTAACAGCATTGTTATAATAGAAAAGTATTAAATTTTTAATATAGAGATTTTTATACAAACACACCATTATTTGTAATGCTTGATAGGATAAAGTAATAAAAAAGAGGGGTTTCTATTAAAAAAAATTACTTTTAAGGTTTTTATTGATATGTTTTAAAGATTATTTTTAAACAGCCTGTATTTATTATTTGTTAAAATACCAAAACAGTGTACTTAAGAAGGTCTTTCTCTACAAGGAATCTAAACCCAGTTCTTTTTAAAAGATTAAAAAAAAAAATTGATGGTTATGTAATGGCTTGCAAACGTCATTTTTGACATGAAATTTGAAATAAGACATAAATGGTAGGTATAGGACATTATACATAAAATAAGTTTCAAATTTTATGCATAATCTACAAAATAGACAATATATAGGGTGTTCCATTTAAAATAGGAAAGTTTATATTAACTTCCGGTATAACCGGAAGTGCTAGAACTGTCAAAATATGTAAGTTGTATATTGACCTTATAATGTTACCAAATTTTCAAAATTTTTCAAAACCTACTTTTCGAGAAATCGATAGCAACAGTTTCTCGTGTTACACCCTGTATAGTAAATTTAATGTAATACCTATGAATATACACTGTGTGCAAAAAGTCCCGGAACCCCTTAATAATTCGCAAATGCGCTCATTTATCGAAAAGTCTACCAAATAAAGTTTATAGATATATTTTAGATCTATTTTATAAAAATAAGTTTACATGTACAGGGGCCATCACAACGAAGATATAGACACAAGTTACCTTTTTTAAATGGAATGGTGTATATTTTATTGGATTTTTGAATTCTCCACAAAATTTTAACATGACTTTGTGTAACATATGCTATACCTAAACTCACTAGTTTAAATGATACAAGGGTTTAAAAAATATAATGTAAATATTTATTAACTTTTAAAATATGAAAACACTTATTAATAAAAACAGAATTGACACAAAAATAACTTGTAAACACTTAACCTATTTAATTAAATGTTGGAAGTGACCTCGTTGAACGGCTTGACAATGTGCTACTTTGTAATAAAAAGCATTTGTAACATTTTGTAGCATATTCGGAGGAATGTTTTCACATTCTCTTTTTATTCTTCCTTTTAGTTCATCGATATTTTCTGGTCTTGTCAAATAAACCCTATTTTTTAAATGTCCCCAAAGAAAGTAGTCTAGAGGCGTAAGGTCGGGGCTTCTTGCTGGCCACTCAATTTCGCCCCTTCTGCCGATCCATCGGCTGGGAAAAGTTGTACCTAAAAATCGTCTAACATTTAATCCAAAATGAGGGGGCGCCGTCCTGTTGAAACCACATGATTTCAAAGTTATGAAGTGTCCTTATTTCTGGTAATATTTGATTTTGTAGATGTTCAAGATATAGTGCTGCATTTAAATTTTCCTAAATAAAAAATGGCCAAAAATGTTACTATGTAAATGTAACTAGGTAAATATTGTAACAGGTGAAAATATCGATAAAATACTTTTTTAAACCCTTGTATCTTTTAAACTAGTGAGTTTAGGTATAGCATATGTTACACAAAGTCATGTTAAAAGTTTGTGGAGAATTCAAAAATCCAATAAAATATACACCATTCTATTTAAAAAGAGGTTACTTGTGTCTATATCTTCGTTGTGATGCCCCCTGTACATGTAAACATATTTTTATAAAATAGATCTAAAATATATCTATAAACTTTATTTGGAAGACTTTTCGATAAATGAGCGCATTTGCGAATTATTAAGGGGTTCCGGGACTTTTTGCATACAGTGTATATAGAAGATTATTCAGCTACAGAAAGCTTTAATAAGTTACATAGGTAGTGGGGAGTTATTGTCTAACTGCAAAAAAAAAGTGGATTATGGAGTACAAATCATTTGTATATTTTATTTTTGTTGTTGCTGAAATCGATGATATTCCTTAAGTCTTAAAGCTTGGATATTTATGAATCCTGTTGCATCTTGTGGACTGAACCCGGCATGTTTATCCATAGAGACTAAATCTTCATTGTACAGTGAATTTTTAGATGATCTGCCCAAAATGGTAACTAAAAAAGTGACAACATTAAGTAAACAGGTTTTGTGTGGAGTGGGTAAAAAAACATTTTTTTACTTCAGACACTAAAAAATGATTTTTGGCATCTCCAAAGAATGCTAGGCAACGATGGGCTCTTTAGTTTGGTGATTACTTGTGTAAAGTGTACATGTGACGAATATTTACCTGAACCTTTATAAAGCTCAATTTTAACAGTTCCCGTAACTGTTTCTGAGGCTAAGTCAAGGCATGCTCTTGTATATTGTCCTTCAGGGGAAAACCAGAATCCATTATACACATAATCAGATAATCTGAAAACGGTATACATATAAAAAATTACCACCAATAGTGTCCATTTTAGGTTAAACCGGTGTGGAAACCAACTCGTCGACCGTAGGGAATTAAAAGCGTAGTAAATATTCGAGGTTGGGTGTGTTTTGTTCGTGCCCTCGCGTCGTCCGACAAAAGGCGGAAGCCGTGGGACAAAACAGCCCCTGATCTCGTTCTGCTCGAATCGGGGCCCTCGTTGCAGCGATGAATTTCTCGAGAGTACATAGAAGATTGGTGGAGGGGATTAAACGCACATATTTCCTAAGGACGGCGATTCGCTTTCCATACCGGTATTATTGCTGTCTCTAAAACATTTAAATCCGAGTAAATGTACCCGACTTTCATATTGTGCCATCTCTACTCCACTGCTTCTTGGGCAGCTAACGTTAACAGCTCTTAAATATACGGGAAAAACTTTCTTAACTACTAATATTTGCTATAGATTGTTTCAGAGATGGTGAATGTTTCGTCACATTACCTGACGTAATATCCAGATTAGGACAGGTCGTGTATTGTTACATATATTAAACCAAAAAATTGACTTTTTAATTTAGTCGTTAGAATATTTATTAAACTACTTTATTTCATTAAAAAAAATTTAAACCTATGGGAATTTAAATATTTTTTACTTCCATTAAATACCGCACTAACGGGTGATACAGTTTATCTTCTTTTTTCCATTTGAAAATACTTTACCATCTTTAAAATAAGAACTTGTTTGGCTTCTGTATATCGTTGCGGCATTTTTAATAATAACGACCTGTATTAAACATAATAACACTTTACAGTAATGGTATATTAAAATCACAAAACAACAAACTTAACATTCAAAATTGTTTTGTAGTACAGCAAAATAGGTCTGAATAGTCGGTTAGTTCGAAATATAGGTACTAAACTCTTATAATTTTCCTATTTATTCAACTTTTACATAAAAATTATTAAAAATATTTGAGATAATATCGAAAAATAATTACGACGATTGTTGACATTTGATTGATTACTAACGATTTCTCCCAGACTTACGTAAGTGACGAAATTTTTTTGTCTTTCTTCTTTTGGACGGTATAAAAGAGAAAACAAGGTATGACGAAACATTCGCCATCTCGGAAACAATCTATACTTACCGATTACTAAGGGATTGTTTTATCCTGTAAACCTCTTTGTCTAAGCAAAATACTTCCAAATCAGTATGTGCCAAGTGAAGAATTGTTCCACCAGGAGTTTCATAAACACCACGTGACTATAAAAAAAAAAAAATGGTTTTGTATCCACTTTTATACGGGGTGTCCGGGAAAGTGTGAAAAATCTCGCAGATTTTTGGTTTAACGGGAAACAAAACTTAATAGTCCGGAAGATAGCAACGTAGGGAAAACAAGAACTTTAGGTTGGCTAAATTTTTGAGATCCTTGGCTATCTGGTAGCGGTAGCAGTGGCGTTGGCGCCCAGCTGTGACTTTGACATTTAGAGCTGTCACCTTAACATTTAGAGCTGTCACTGATATGTCAAAAAATGCAGACTTGGTCATATATCATCGTTTAAAGTTTCATCAAAATATACCGAACGGTTCAGAAGTTTGAAGGGGGACGACTGTATAGCAGTGGCGGCTATTCAGGTGTAGTAAGTGAAGTTCCACTTCACCAAAAATAAATAATAAAACATAAAAAAACATATTACTATTATTCAATTCATTTTTCTCATTTCTATTCCTTATCGCCATGGAAAATCTAGCAGTTAAATTAACCGCTGGCGTGAGTCGCTTTCCTCCGCTTTCAGCAACGCGACATCGCAATGCGCGATCAGTAAGTGTATTGCAAATATAAAACGGACCGAAGTATACACCTCATGCGGAGTTTTGTTTACGCTTTGACGCTAGGTTGCCATGACAACCCTATACTTGCCGGTGGCCAGAATCGCGGGTGGGAGTATCAGGTGTATTGCTTGGTAAATCGCTAGCCTTAGCGCCTTTACACACTGACTGTTTTAGAGACTATAAAATAAACATTATCCATTAGGTGGAGTGCACTTTTCCACGGTGTATTTTTTAGTGCTCGGGATTTTGATTATTAATTCTGGTTAGTGGTCGGAGTTTTTTTGTCTTAAGCGTTTAAATACTTACTTTTCTAAGAAACACTATATCCCAAGATAGACTTCATTGCATCATTGGCCAATATTTCAATTCAAAAGGAGCTTCTACAGGAACTGATAAAAACTCAACCATATTATGAAGATATAATTGATAAATTTGCTGCATTAAAGGATAGAAGGATAGATTTGATGGTAACAGTTTAATAAACGGTTTTCTGCTATTTTAAGGGTTTTAAAAAAATATTGATACTTACAAATTTTAGACACTCTTTTAAATAAAACGTAAGTGGGGCACATCCAAAATATTCCGTTAAAAAAAAATATCAGTAAACAAACAAACCGGGAAGTGAAAAAAGTGCTGGGCGGGGTAAAATTGGTAAATCGAGTTAATGAAACTGAACATCACATGTAAAATTAAGTAAAAATTACAGTTTTTCCACATATTTTTGAGAATAAAGATAAAAAGTATTTTTAAATTTGCTAAAATGATGAATGCGCTTTTTTCCCTTCCTGCACTACACCTGTTTTTAGACCCGCGAGCCGCCACTGCTGTATAGTAAACCTATCTAATGCCAAAAAATTAAAAATTAGGTTTCTTAAAATATTTTCAGAACCTTGGATTATTACTTGTACAGGTAGGATGCGAACTAATAAACACAACCACTACCGCCAACCAGACAGCCCAGGGTCTATCCATAAGAGGAAGAAGAACAACATATCAAAAAATCAGCTGACCTAAAATTATTTTCTAGAAACGTTGCTACCTCCTACTATAAGGAAAAAAAGCCCAGCAAACACTATTTGCCGGCAATGTACATTTTTCATATTGGCATTGATGGTAAAGCATTGGCAATTGGTGGCAATATTATGCCAACATCTTATACGCATTAAAAAGTCAACCCTAAATAAACACTTAATTGCCAATAAATTTTACATGCAGGCGAATTGCCGTCAAGCATACAAAAATGGCGGCATACCAATCCTGATTAAATAAAGCACGCGTTTATGTTGCAGGCAAATAAATATTGGATTTTTGAAGGCAAACCTTCAACGCATATTCCTACTTTTTAAACCATATTATTAACATTGGTATTTAACTAACATTAAAGCAATTTTTTTGATCTGTTTTATTTATAATGGCAGCTAAACCACATTATTTTATGTTTTTTTACATAATTTAAAGGAAATGGCCTTTTCATAACATTTTATTGTTAAAAATCCTGCAAATAAAAATAAGGTCATCATTTTAGCTTTTAAAAAAAAGTATATGCGACAATTTTCGTCAATAAGACGTCAGCTTGCTGCTTGGGAGTATCTGCATTTGCCCACTTTCGTGTCTTTTTGTTATCTTTTTGCCAATAACTTATTAATGATGAATGCTATCATCTTAAACGCATTTTTTTGCCAATAACTTATTAATGACGGATGCCATCACTTTATCTGCAACACGTGGCCTAATAACGGCCAATTGCCCACTTTCGCGCCTTTTTGATACCTTTTTGCCAATGCCTTGCCATTATAGAGTGTTGGCAATGCCAGTAAATTAAATGTACAACGCCGGCAAAAAATGTTATATGGGAGGCTTACTTTTAAACCTAAGAACCTGTTTTCGACTATATCTATGCGACCAATTCCATGCCTTCCACCAATTTCATTCAATGCCATAAATATATCCAAGGGTTTGCTATAAGATCTTCCATCATCAATAGTTAAAATCATGGGTGTACCTTTTTCAAATGTAATTTCTAACCTAAAATATGATATCTCGATAAAATTTTAACTTCGAGCTTGTAGTGCCTGTTCTAGTTATGAAATGTACTTTTAAAACCTTTCTAGGGGTTTTTTGACGAATCTATCACGAATATACCACCATATATGGAAGTGGCGCTTTAACCCAGTCTGTCAATGTCAAATGTTTTGGGTGTCTGACTGGGCGAACGCGTAACTTGTTTGTCGGACAAGTTTACCACATTGTTCTACATGCAATTTTTAAAACATTTGTTTGAGCCTTATGATTTCATGACCGTCACCATTACCATTTTTGAAAAAATGTTTTAAAAATTGCATGTAGAACAATGTGGTAAACTTGTCCGACAAACAAGTTACGCGTTCGCCCAGTCAGACACCCAAAACATTTGACATTGACAGGTTGAGTTAAAGCGCCGCTTTCATTCATGGCGCTATAAATATTTGTGGTAGACTCGTCAAAAGTAACCCCCTAAAAAGGTTTTAAAAGTGTTCTTATCATAAAATTTCTTTTATGACTGGCCCAGGTACTATATTAAAAACGTACAAAAATAAAGTCTGCTAATGAATGATCTTGTCCATGTTAACAATACGATAACCGAAAAAAGAGTATGTCATACCTACTACTTTTTACCGGCGCAGCTTTAGGATCTTGAGTCATCAAAAATAAATCACTAGGTGGTTCAGTATTAGGATTTTCCAAAATTCCTGATTCGTAACTTATGTGCATCAAATTTGCGTCCATACTCCATGGGGCTTTCGGTGTAACAGATACAGGAATGTTGTTTGAGGCAGCATATTTTAGAAGATCTTGACGTCCTTCAAATTTCTTTATAAACTTGTCTTGACGCCATGGTGCTATAATCTAGGCAATT
The DNA here is from genome assembly GCA_014170235.1 of Listronotus bonariensis. Lineage (NCBI taxonomy): Eukaryota > Metazoa > Arthropoda > Insecta > Coleoptera > Curculionidae > Listronotus > Listronotus bonariensis. The sequence continues at coordinate 25,826 of JACEGR010001506.1, forward strand.
TTAATTCGAAAATATTTCTATTACCTTTAAAGGGGCCCGTAGACGATCAATATAATTGCGCAAAATATTGTAATATATATGGGCAATGACTATTATTCAATATATTGCACAATAACTAGTTTTGTTTTGTAACTGCTGGTTCAAACATGAATAAGAAAAAAGTAGCTGATTGAAAAATGTTTGAAAAAGAAGAAGTTTTTTTTTCTATTGCTTTTAAACCCATATTTGTTTAATTGTTTTTGTAAAACATAATAAACTTTCGTATTTGAAAACTGAAATAATTGTGCCATATTATCTACACACGACAGAATAAATTACTATTGCACAATAAAAAATATATTGACATAATATATTGTACAACCTTCGAATATAAACCACAAACGATTAATATAAATTATTGCACAATAATATTGATCGTCATAATGCAACTTTAAAATTAAGCGGCCAACGTTGTTAGCGCCCTCGTCGATATAATTTTGAATTATCTTAGCGCAAAATGGCATTTAATAGTAAAGTTTTGTTTGCTGTTCTTGCTGTTAAAATTGTATTTTTTAAATAGTTTTTTATGATTTATTGAATAAATGCAATAAAAAATACAAAAATAATTAGTCTACAATTTGAAGTTGTATTTGGTGTTTGCCATCATATCATGGATTCCGTTTAACATTCTGTAATGAAGCAAAACGTGCAAAGTCGGATTTGTCTGCAGTTTAAGTGCAAATCTCCAAGAACTTACGTTTTGCGGCTTTATACCGGTATGAGAACAGAACGGCCATAGGGAATGCATGCATTTAATAATTTCCACTAATCTACTATGTACTCTCCTACAATTCACCTATGCAATTAGCGCACCGATTGGCGCCAAACGAGATCAGGGGCAGCCGGCGCAGCCGCTTCCACCTTTCGTCGGACCCCACCTCGAATATTGCCACTGCTTTAACATACTGTCAGAGACAACAATGAGACGAGTAACTGGTACTAACAATTTGTCCATTGTATTTATCTCTTTCTGGTTTAACGCAAGTTCCAATAAATATGTCTTTGTCTTTCATCATGGCAGGTCATCGTAGATGGAGCAATCATCGCTTTGCCCTGGTTGCCAAGTTGTTTACAATTTCTGCATGTAGACTTTAATGTCCTTTTAGGCTCACATCTAATTAAGAGAAAGAAAATATACCATGAATCGAATATTTTTAACTTGACAAACGTTGCCGCAGGCAGTCACGCCGAAATGTTATTCCATATTTGTGTTTGATATTTTTCAATGGCCGATTTGTTTGGACAGTTTGTTTACATTTTCTGTGATTTATGGTGTGTTTCGTGGTTTTTATCTTTAATTGGACTTTGAATATTGACTTTTATTAGTGATCACAGTGTATATATTAAATTTGTGCTTTTCAACAGATAATTTAAGGTAATATTGACATGGTTATCTGTAAAAAAAAATCTTTATAAAAACCAAATAAATGACATTTTTAATTAAGTAGGTGTGTGTAATTATTGAACCAAACCCCAATATTTTATAATAATAGGAAACAAAAACAAGTACCTAACATTAAGGGCAAAAATAGCACAGCCGCTATATAACGTAATTGTACCAAATTCCGACCACGCACGTTATAGCGATTTGTACAATTTTGTCGAATATTTAGGTTTTACTCATCTCGTGTCACGTAGAAAGTCTCTATTAGGAAAAAGCGCCATCTCTACTGTGCCTTACACATCTTATATTCGGTTTCGTTTGTCAAACAAATTTTATCCGTTAGGTTAAACAAACGTCAGTGTTATAGGTTACTGAATTTCCCTCCAAGTGTGTCAAATTTGACAAGGTGTTCTTTGTAAATTAAGGTAAGCAATTTTAGTTCAGTTTGATTTTTTAATTTTTTTGTAACATAATTAACGATTTACATATTGCATTATTTGACGATAAACTCGATTAATAAAAATAAATAGTGGGTCGGAATTATGAGCACAATATGGTACTCCGACCAAAATTACGACCGTTTGGTCGGAATTGGCTCCAAAACAATTATTCGAATTTTTAAATAATTAGAAACTAGTTGATTTTTTTTACCTAAAACTTTTATTTTTTCATGTAGAATTAAACAATTGTTGGCCAGACCTAATTACGATTCACAAAATATTAAGATATTGGCCAAAAAGATTAATCCGAATGGTGGCGTAATTGAAATTTTTAGTATTTATGAAATATAATGTTGTAATTTATTATTGCTTAAAATTTTGTTAATATTAATTTTTTTAATGCCAAATCACTTTGTGAATATATTATATTTATCCTTTGCCCATTTCTAGCAAATAACTGTATGTAAGATGGATGGAAACCTAAATAAATAAAGGTCGGCTTTGTGTTCACCAATATTCCACATGTACATATTTACGACAACCGGTGTCCATTCTTTTTTTTCTAAACATTCCATTCCTTATTTTATAAAAACTATTAATTCTCATCCAAAACACTTAACACTTTAATTACTTCTTAAAAATCTTTTAGAAGAGGTTTATGAATGCTGGATATCACAGGAAGAAATTTTGTTGTTTTATTTTGTTTTTTCGATAAAATTTTTCAAAAAGCGTTTGACAAAAAGTGTTTGGAAATTTATACAGAAAAACATTGCCGCACATAGTCAAATTGTCTCAATTCATTGAAAAAAAAATAAGTTGCAATGTTGTTTTTTAAATTTCAGACTAAATGGAGAAAACAAACAAGAAGTACTCCAAAGAAACATTAGATGATGCTTTGCATGCAATACGAAATGGCATGAGTTATAAAAATGCTTCCGTTCAGTTTAAGATACCGAAAACGACATTAATAGATAAGATTAAAAAGAAATATCAAAATGATAAAGTGGGAGCCCCAACAATTCTTACCAATGAAGAAGAACAACATCTAGTTAAATGGATTGACTATTTGGGACAATCGGGTTTTCCTGTGACGAAGTCTCAACTTTTGAAAGCGTTTCTAAATTAGTTAAAAGTCTAAATCGACCAAACAAATTTAAAGATGGAATTCCAGGACGTCACTGGTATGAAGGGTTCCAATTTAGACACCCAGAGCTCTCTGAAAGGGTGTCGCAGAATTTAACTAAACCTCGTGCAGAAGTTTCTGAAGAAATGATTAGGGCCTGGTTTCATAGAGTGGAGTCATTTTTTCCGAAAACAACTACATGAATATTCTTAGTGATCCAAAAAGGATATTCAATTGCGACGAGACTGGATTTTACTTGGCGCCGAAAGAAAAACAGGTTATTGTTCGCAAAGGATCAAGAAAAGTTTACAACAGGATTCAAAACGATGAGAAAGAATGCCTAACTGTACTGTTAACAGCAAATGCAGCGGGAGATTTACCACCACCACTAGTTCTTTTTCCTTACAAGAGGATGCCAGTTAATATTATTTCCAAAATGCCGTTAAAATGGGGACTGGGCCGGTCCGAATCTGGTTGGATGACCAGCGAAAATTTTTATGAATATGTGACAAATATTTTTTTCCCTTGGCTTCAAGAAAACAATATTCCATTTCCCATTGTGTTATTTCTTGATGGTCACAGTTCGCATCTCAATTTACCGTTAACAGAATTTTGTAAAACTAATGGGATAATTTTAACTGCTCTTCTACCAAATTCCACACACCTAATACAACCATTAGATGTGGCAGTTTTTAAACCCGTCAAGCAATCTTGGAAAGAATATGTTCATAAATGGCGTTTATCCAACCAAGGTGAAAAACTGAAGAGAGAAGACTTTGCAAATCTTTTAAAAGAGTGTCTTGATCATTCGTGCACTGAGCAAATTATAAAGAAAGGGTTTGAATCATGTGGATTATTTCCATTTAATGAAAACAGGGTTGATTACACAAAATGTATTAAACTTTCCCCAAGTAAGACATTCTGTCAGACTCAAACTAATGTAATATCAAAATGTACCTGCGATAATGATTACGCTTTTCTGTTTGAGTTTGAATCTAGAATAGATCCTGAAGTCCTTAAAATTTTCAAAAATAATGAAAATGGCTTTAATGGGGGCGACGATCGTTCACTAGAGGGTCTGTTTAACTTTTTGGAAATCAATCAAAAGGTGTCCAAAAATACATATAACGAGCACGGAACAAGCAAATAATAGGGATGGTGCTGATGCCTCGGCTGGTGATAAATCTTTAGGGTTGCAAACACTGGATGACTCGGCTCATTATGATCATGATATTACCCTGGAAAATAATTTAGACCTAGACAAGTCTTGTGCATCTACTCTTGCAAATATTCAGATAGATGATTCGATCTGGCTTGAAAATAGCAATACCCTTAACTTGGATGTTTTACCTAACGGATCTGTCAGTATAGTAGATGCCAAAAATGATACAGCAGAAGCAGGAAGTCAAGAAGAAAGTAATGAACGAGTTACAAATATTATCGACTGTAATGATATTCCTGAAACAAATAATTTGAAAGAAAATGAATGCAGCTTTGTTAGTAATAGAAAATTAAATGAGGATCAACTGAGAATTATACCTGAAAATGAATCCAAAATCATCTACGCTAACACAACGAGTCCTTTAAAAGAAATACCATCGGCCCAAGCAATCAATGAAAATGAAACACCCGATAAGAAACTTATTCCAATCAAAATTCCAACACCATTCAAAAAATCACTTTTTTGGCCCAGTGAAACAAAACATGATATAAAGTCACAACAAGCGAAAAACAATAACAAACTAGTAATAAAAAGAAAACTCCGACAGTGGCAATAAGCGACGAATATATTGAGTATCAAAGAAGAATAGAAGACGCGAAGAAAAAGAAATTAAATGAAAAGATTGCAAAAGCGAACAAGAGAAAAATTGTAAATGAAATTTCAAAAGCAGAAAAGAAAAGTAAGGTCAACTCTAAAGAAGAATTAACGTTGAGTAGCGGTAGTAGAGAGGAACCAGATTCTGATTCTAAGAGAGATTCTGAGTGCAAGCTATATTCTATTGGAGATTATGTCATTGTCCTGTATGAAGGAGATTATTTTCCCGGCATTATCATTGCAGAAGATAGTGAGACGAAAAAAATTAAATCTATGAGCAAAAGCGGATTTCACTGGAAATGGCCCGAGAAGGACGATATTTTGGATTACCTGGAAAGTGACATTGTCTGCAAAATAAACAATCCTATTGCTATGAATAAAAGAGGACAGTATGACGTTCCAGAATTAAAGGAAAAGAACGTGTCTACTTAATTGCTTGTTGTTAATTGTTTGCATTTATTTTTGAATAAAAATTTAAAAAAGCATTTAGATGTTTTAACTAGATCGCAATTATGTACTCTTTTATTCGCAAAAACGTACAGTCAGTCGTAATTTGGAACACCTTCAGTCGTAATTAGAAACAAAACCAATATTTTCGTCGGAATTTTGTCATGTACGCTTATAGATCAATACCAATCTAAAATAATTTTTTATTAACATTCAAATGTTTTCAGATTTAGATTAGGTCTATTTTTTCTTTGTAATATTATTGTTTGTTCACCTTAATACAAGAAAAACTTTCTAAGTTAATTATTTTTCTTATTATATTATAGTTTCTACGGAACTAATCTTATGGGGTCGGATTTCCGTACAATTACGTTAATTTGAATTTGGCGGGCAAACGATAAAGTCGACTCACGCGCCATCTGCGTTTGCCTTCCTTGAAGACAGACAAGGAAGGCCCAGCAGCTATCTCTCTCTCGGATAATTTATTTACATTTAGTTGCTCGTCTCATTCTTGCCTCTGATACTGTGTAGTTTTCTATGGTAGGCCGGGTCGTTTCCATACCTGTATATAATTACGCGGAACGCTAGCTGGTAACTGCTCTTTGTTTTATTTGGGCTTTTAGACAATAATGCCTAATATTTTTTCTAAAATTTAGTGCCTTGTTTTCAAAAGTGTTTGCTTCTAGCCGAGACAAAAACCAAATTCAGATCATTTCTGTAAATATGGTAAATATTTTTCGACATTTTTGATCTAGATACAGATTTTTATCAGCTGATTGATCGTGTTTCAATATTTTGTCTCTTAATTTGAATTCCCAATACAGTGTGTTTAAAATTTGTTACGAATGTATAGTGATTTTGAAAACTATAAGAGATGAAAAAATATCTGTTTGAATGGTAGACACAAAGTCGATTGATGAGATAAGGTCACGACATTCGCCATATTGACTAGCGCGGCTGTGACGTCAAGCCGGGCCATTTTCAGCCATGTTTGATTTTAGGCAGATCAGTAGCGTAGAATTAAGGAGAAAACAAAGAAGAACTGTATGTTGTAAACAAAATTTATTGGATTATTTTAATAGGCATAACTTAAAACAAAACCATAAATGTGGTTTAATTATTGAAAATTAAAAATTATCAAAGCGACGACAGGACGATGAGGTACCTGGCAGAGCAAAACATTTTCTATAGTTCCGTAATTCATTTTAAGAACTTTGTATACAGGGTGTCCGCTAATGAATGGTACACAGGAAAACCACAGATTCCTTATGCCAAAATATTGAGATTTAACCAAACATACCTAATATCCAAAAGTTTATAATAAGGAAGATACGGGGGTGTCATAGTAAAAAAAAATGTAAATTTATTTAGATAATTATTCCCTCCTTTTTAAATATATCTTAATAAAACGGTATCTAGGGGTTTTTAAACATTAGCTTTTCAGATCTAATATTAATTATTGTGTGTAGACTAGTGGGCGATGGGTACACTATTTAAAATTCTCTAAAAGTAATTTTTTGGTACTACTCTGTATATATGTAAACTAGTAAGCTTCTCTATGCTTTCTGCACAAAAAAGGTATACTTAGTAAGAATCGGTCTTGACAACGGTTTTTAAGGTATTCACGTTTTAGTTGTTCAGTGCACCCGAAAGTATGTACCTTCAATAACATCGTATTAGCTATAATTACAACTGCTCAGATATAAATAGCTAATATCTAAAAACTCCTGGATACCGAGTTTTTATTAAAATGTTTAAAACATATCAGAAATTATCGAAATTCATTAATAAAAATATTTATATCCCTTTAACACCCCGTATCTTCCTTATCATTAACTTTTGGATATAGGTATGTTTGTTTAAATCCTAAATGGGTATTTTCGCATAAGAAATCTGTGTTTTTTTTGTACCATTAATTAGCGGCAGTCATCTGTTTCATATGTATATAAAAACACGAATGACTGAAAATTATTCGACTAAACACTATTAAAATCTCAAAAATAAAACGAGTCCGAATCAATAATATGTGAAGTCTCTAAATTAACCAAAAACATTAACAACTGGAAATTCTTGCGAAATATACAACCAAAATGAAAATGGCAAATTTCCACAGTTTTTACCAAACAAAGCTTCGACAAGGCACGACTCTGTCATCAGCTGATAATGTTACCAACTTTGAACAGAACTGCCAACCAAAATCGTAATTCTCACACCTTCACGTCCCTGACAAAAGCTGTCACCGGTCTTGCTTATGTCTAAACCCCTTCTCATAAAGAAACTCTGGGTAGACAATGATTCTTCATGAATTAGATTGATACTAAAACAATTTTACCTATTCACACAACGTTTCGGGCAGTCCTATGTCTGTCCGTTTTCAAGTGTAAACTAAACTTTGCGTGAATAATTAAAATAAAGACAACGGAAGTCAGAAATTTTTTAGCATCAATCAGATGGAAATAAATCTTTTTGTAAATTTAGTGCCATATTAATGAGGGTTATTATTTGTTTTTTGTTTTTGAGTTATTTTGAAAAAGAAAAATATTGCATTTTTAATAATGTGATAACCACTTAGTGTAAATAAATGTACCTTGATATCTGGGAGTAATGTGTAACAGGACAGTTCAAACCGAACTTGATCATTGCCTTTTCCAGTTGCACCATGGGACACATAGCTTGCATTATTTTCCTATAAAAATAATAACAATCATATTATTTATGATATTTATTTGAGTACACGCCAGATTAGATCGTTTTTTCTAAGATAGAATTAAGAAAAGCCCCCAAAAACCCAAAATTTTAAAATTAGTAACTTGAAAACTAAAAATCGTCGTGTCTGTGGCAAGTCTGCCTAGTCTGGCGCCGTTGTCAAGATAAAATTGAATAAAAATAAAAATAAGTTTAGTTTATAATAATAATTCAGAACAATAGTTTCCTCGTAAAATATTTCAAAATAATTTTAAACCACGATTTTATAGTTTACGTCACTGTTTATGAAGTCGCGGAAATGAATGCTTTCACAATTATTTTATTTCACGACGTCGCGTCGTTACAATTTAAAGTCATTTTCAACAAAAGTTAATCTATTTTATTTAAAAAATTTAGTAATTTTGGTATGAATGCTATTCTGTTACATCAGCTTCTTTTATATTTCCATTTTAGTGTAATAACAAAAGCCACTTATAAGAACACATTTGACATATGGACTGTCAATACAATTCGAAACATCCCCTCCTGCGAAGGTTTTTAAATACTTTCAATAACTGATATTTTTGATGTCATTACGAAATAATTTCGACGCGAAATTTTTTTTATCTTTGGACAATCCACGAAGGCTGAAAGCCTAAATACTAACGTACCGTGGGTGTCTTAAGCAGAGTAAGAGGAAGTTTGTTAACACGGGACTTAAAAACTTAAAGATTTGGGGGAAGGAAAGACCTCCGCTGGCAGTAGGTACCACAGTCTAGAAACTCTAGGGATAAAAGAACGAACGAAATGGGAAGTTCGGGGCCTGTCCAATTGAACCGTATAGGGATGCCGATGCAGAAGCCGTAAAAGTATCTATAGAAGAACGATAGATGTCCCACAGCTCGACGATGGGCAAGAGAAGGAAGTCTTTGAGTAAGTAAAGGATCATTAATAAGAGGAACAACCCTTCTTTGAATGGCATCAAGAATGCTGAGGGTTGTAGGGGATGCCATTCCCCAGATATGAGAACAATATTCCAGAGAGGAACGAATTTGGGACACATACAAAGTGTATAAATTGGAAGGAGAAAAATACTTTTTGGCTCGGAAAAGAAATCCAAGCATTTTTGAAGCCGCGGTGGCTATAGATACAATGTGTTTATGCCAGTTAAGGTTATTCTCAAATGTGACGCCCACAAGGTTAAATGTGTCCCCGCTCTGCAAACCCTGGCCACTAATAAGCAAAGGATGAGTGTTTGATGATTTTTTTCGCGACAAGGAACATGATTTGTAATTTGGATGCATTAAATTGAACGAGATTTTTGGCGCCCCAATCCAATATCAAATTGAGATCCTGTGAAAGAGATATCTGCATCGCCCTGCGTTTGCTTTCCAAGTCGGATTGAGAGATTGGCTTGGGAACCTGAAAAGTGGAGTGAAGGGTACTATCGTAAGCATAACTATGAATAGGATTGGTTGTGGAAGAGAGAAGGTCGTTGATGTGAAGAAGAAACAAATTTGGTGCTAGTACTGAACCCTGAGGCACTCCAACATTAATTTCGTGAAAGCTTGAAGAGTAGCCATCAACAATGACTGATATGCGTCGTTTAGAAAGAAAACTGGAGAGCCAAGAGCAGAGTTTAGTTGGAAGACCGTAGGAGGGAAGTTTATTAAGAAGTGCGTCATGCCAGACTTGGTCGAAAGCTTTAGATATATCAAGAGCAACGATCTGGGACTCACCTAGAAACTCAAGAGACTAGTTCCAGTTGTGTGAAACGAAGGAAAGAGGATCTGCTGTAGATCTCTTGCGACGAAATCCGTATTGCCTGTCATGTAAAATTTTATGTTTTTCTAAATACCTAAGAATTTGCGAGTTAATGGATTTCTCCATTACTTTACAAAGCATTGAGAGAAGTGAAATGGGTCTATAGTCAGATAGAAGAGATATAGATCCTTTCTTGGGAATAGGCTGGACACGTGCAGCTCTCCAGCTGTCTGGAAAAATAGACTGATTTTAAATTATTTCAAATAACTTCATGCGAAAATATGTTTTAGGTTTAAAATTTTAAAATTCAAGCTTTAGTTTTAGGATATTTTAAAATCGTTTGACATAACTATTACTAGTTAAAAAATCTACCTTTACGCATTTAATTAATCCAACTGAGATACACGGACGAGCCAAGGACGTTCCCAGCAAATATCTGTTTTCATATAACAACCCATACCGAATGGCAGGCCATACATAGTTTGTAACAAAATCTTCACGAACATCTTCAACAACTACCTGTGGATAAAATAAGATTTTGTAATAATTACAAGGTGATCAAAAAAATAATTTAAATTTTTAGAAAAGCAAATAGCAATATCTTTCTTATACAGGGTGTTCATTTAAAAACTTTCCACTTTAAGTTATCTTCGAAACGAGACAGATTTGAGAAAATCGCCGAAACACGTCAAGATATTTATTGAGGGGGAACGTTTTTACAAAAATTGGACGGCGCCCCTATAACCCCTTAACCACCAGGGCCACCACCCCAAAATTCTTAAATGAGAAGGCGGGTCGAGTGATACATCATTTTAAAGCTCCTGACGAGTACTTTATAACCCTAGAATATGAAGTCAATATCTTCACCTATAACAAAATGGCGGTACTTTAAAATTACCTAAATACCTGATTTGCATGGCCATATTTCCAAAACTAATAAAGTTAGATGTACCTAATGTGGTGTTTTCTTAAAGCTCTTTTAAAGACCTTTTAATGGTGATACTGGTAGTAATATACAGGGTAGAAGAAAAAGTACATATTTTTTATTTAAGAACCCTGTATATTATTTTACCATTAAAAAGATCTTTAAATGAGCTTTAAGAAAACACCACATTAAGTACATCTAACTTTATTAGTTTTGGAAATATGACCATCCAAATCAGGTATTTAGGTACTTTTGGGGTGGTGGCCCTGGTGGTTAAGGGGTTAAAGGGGCGCCGTCCAATTTTTTGTAAATAACGTTCCCCTCAATAATTATCTTGACGTGTTTCGACGATTTTCTCAACTCTGTCTCCTTTCGAAGATAACTTGAGTGGAAAGTTTTTAAATGAACACCCTGTATGTTTTTCTAGTTATTTTTTTTAAAAACCATATGGTTATCCAGCTACAGGTCGCGTCGAAAATGGTGGGCCACCCTGTATAAGAAATAATCAGTAAGATATCGGTAAGTTTCAGTAGTTCGTAAATTATTTACCTTTGACGCCCCAATTTTTAAAGCTTTTTCTTTGGCTGCTTCAAAATCTTCGTCTTGACCAATATTTGCCATATAACAAATCACTTCATATCCTCATCCAATAACCACTTCAGAATACAACTGGTATCTAAGCCGCCTGAATAGGCTAAAACCACTTTTTCTTTACTCATTAAAAAAAAAAATCGAAAATGGATAATAATAAATTAAAATATTTAAACAATCTTTCCGTTCTAGCCAAGTACAAAGTAACAATTAAAATAAAAACAAATTATTTTTAATAATAAATTTTATTACAATTAGGTCAAAGGTTATAAAATGTTCTGATTACAATATTGGCTGAGAATTTTTGCCAGAAAACAAAATTGCTGAATGTACGAGCAAAACAGAAAGTAAGTTTAAAACATTTCTCTCTTAGTCAGAGTGCTGATTGGTCAATTAAGCACCTGCCTCCCTTCTCCGACCAATCAGAACTCAGAGCGAGAGAGAAAGGTACTAGTTTTATTTAATTTCTCTCTCATGCACATCCAAACGTAAAGGCTGTCTAAAAAAGTTGAGTATTCTGAAAGTTTAAAACACATAATTTTGCAAATAAGTAAAAATGATAAATACAGGGAAGTACAAAAATGCCGTCATGTAACAAGCAAACTTTATTTTTTCTCGAATCGATAATAAATATAAATATTCAGGCCCGTCCCCATATAACATTTTTTGCCGGCGTTGTACATTTAATTTACTGGCATTGCCAACACTCTTTAATGGCAAGGCATTGGCAAAAATGTATCAAAAAGACGCGAAAGTGGGCAATCGGCCGTTATTAGGCCACGTGTTGCAGATAATGTGATGGCATCCGTCATTAATAAGTTATTGGCAAAAAAATGGGTTTAAGATGATGGCATCCATCATTAATAAGTTATTGGCAAAAGATAACAAAAATACACGAAAGTGGGCAAATGCAGATACTCCCAAGCAGCAAGCTGACGTCTCATTGACGAAAATTGTCGCATATACTTTTTTAAAAGCTAAAATGATGCGATATTTTATTTGAAAATTAAAATAGGAAAAAACTCCTTCCCTCATGCAATTTCCTTGCAATGCAAAGCACCATCTCTCGGAACACTGTCCAACTTGGAGATGCAGATTTTTACACTAGCCGAAGATATTTCTTTCAAAGCTAAGTGAGATCACCTACCGCAGACCGCTCTCAAATTATTTTTGTCTAATGGGTACGGTTTAGACGATAAAAACGTAAGTAGTTTATTGTCCATTACGCCATCTATCGGTATGTCAAAAAAACTATTAAATATATATAATATTTTTTATTAACACGTCTTTAAAACTTTTAATAAGGTTTTAAACAAAATGTTTACAGCTCCTAACAGTCTACTTGAATATCTTGCCTTCTCGACTAGCCATCACCAATTAATCACACAACACACACTTATTAGGTAATAAATACATTTAATTATGTCTATTAAAAAACTCTTTTCTTTAAAAAAGAAACTAAAAAGCTAGAAAACCACGTAGAAAACAAATGCACAAAGCGGTCACCTTCGGTCGAAATTAACGTAGCTAATTTTACCATCATTTTATTTTTTTCGCTCCAAAATACATAATAAACATTTTGTTTGACCTAATTTTTATTTGCATGATTTTTAACAATAAAATGTTATGAAAAGGCCATTTCCTTTAAATTATGTAAAAAAACATAAAATAATGTTGTTTAGCTGCCATTATAAATAAAACAGATCAAAAAATTGCTTTAATGTTAGTTAAATACAAATGTTAATAATATGGTTTAAAAAGTATGAATATGCGTTGAAGGTTTGCCTTCAAAAATCCACTATTTATTTGCCTGCAACAAAAACGCGTGGTTTATTTAATCAGGATTGGTATGCCGCCATTTTTGTATGCTTGCCGGCAATTCGCCTGCATGTAAAATTTATTGGCAATTAAGTGTTTATTTAGGGTTGACTTTTAAATGCGTATAAGATGTTGGCATAATATTGCCACCAATTGCCAATGCTTTACCATCAATGCCAATATGAAAAATGTACATTGCCGGCAAATAGTGTTTGCTGGGTCGTGATCAAGTTAAAGTTTCACTTTATTGTAGTACTTTTTACATAATATTTCTTGCGTAGTTGCACCCTCTGTTACTACAAAAAGAATATTCGGTAAATGGATAAAGACACGATGACACAAAACAAATAAATTTCAAAAGAAACAAAAACTTTTACGCCCTGTATCTCAGAAACAAAGCAACACCGGACATATGTTTATATGAACTTATAATAAATGTCTTTTTATTGATACTAAAACAAAGCACAATCGAAAGCAATAAATTAAAATTGGAAAAAATGTATTCTTTACATGGTTAATATCAAGGTTAGTTTATATATATTTATAAGGTTGCGACATATCCTCAACTTTTAGGCGGTTCAAGGTCGGGGACGCAAGGAAGGGCACTCCACGGAGAAAAGTTGGCAAGACTGGTTAAAATCAAAGCTGATGATCAATCCAGTGGCATCTAAAATTTGCGCATTTCATTTTGCATTATTTGGAAGTGATATTTGTTGAAAGATGTAATTCCAAATGTTTTTTATTTAATGTAAAAGAATTTACAACTTAAAAATAATTAAAAACTGTTATGTAAACGGTTGTTCTACTAATACAATAAACTGTATATCTCCGGCACTGAACAACATGGCCGAAAAATTGGAGATGTGACGTCATAACGCGTAAAAGCATTATGGCCGAATGTCGTGACCTTATATAGACCGACTTTGCTCTACTGAACCTTGCACCACTATTTTCTTAGTCCAAGGATAATGCGTGCACAAGTATTTTGCACCTTTTGAATGCTTTTGAAGCCAGTGGCTTACATTTTCTCTCAATAGCATTGCACTGAGACGCCACTGGACCTGATAAAGTCAATCCAATTAAAGCTTTACAATCGCCTTATTACATCAAAAAACGTACCAAATCGGTTTTTTTATCTTTATGACATCTCACGAAGGCTTATGCCTAAATACCAGTGTACCGTGAGTGCCGGGTTACTGGATGTTTAACCCAATATTGTCGTGTTCCGTTAACGTTATCCAAGCACTGAAACATACAGTTGCATTTCACAGCACCTTTTAGACAACGCGGTAGTGCCACAACGGACGTTATTTTTAAATAACTACTACCTAGAAATGGCAGAATACTACACAGTGGTTTGCCATTGCCAACTGTAAGGTGTGGTTTAAAGGTATTATTATTATAAATAGTTATAAAATACAGACTTTTTTAAAAACTTAACGGCCTGTACCTCAGAAACAAAGCAACTTGGACATATGTTTATACGAACTTTTCTTTATAAAATGACATAAGAAATCACTCTTTAAAGTTTCGCACCGTTGTTAGGAAATATCTTGTATATTTATTTGGAAACAAGTCTTTTTAAGCCACCCTGTACATCTAACATACATTTATTTTTATGAAAATGGATTTTCTCTTGTAAGCAGGACTTTTTATTAAGAGGCACACAAGTTATAAATTAAAATTTTTTCCATTTGGTAAGAACGAAGAATAATATTTAAAAATGCGATTTTTTATCTGTCGAATTTTTCATAAATCATGAAAGTTAGGGACATTTGATTTATAGGAAATGGTAATAATAACACAATTTTAGGATAGAGATAATAGCATTTATTAAACAATTATTATTAAATTGACAGGTTCTTAGTAAAATACCAATACTTTTCTAAAACTCTAACAGATACAATGATCATCTACGTATGTCGCCAAATGCAAGTAATACGTCACTATGTTGAGATTTGACACTTCTATATTTATTAAAATGTCAAATCAATACAAACAGTATACAGGGCGTTTTTTTAATATTGCGAAAAATAGATACAATGAAATAACCATTAAAATTTGCGTGTGCCAATTTTTCTCAGGGGAAGAGATAGTCACAAATATTGTTGTAAAAAGATATGGAAAACACAAACATCTGTTTTAAATTTCATGCTTCTATTTCATTAAATTTATTTCTAATAGAATTTTCTCATTTTACCTATAAAACATAAAATGAAACTAAAAAAACGTAATTCTCCTGGAGAAAAAATACTTAAAATATTTATAATACCAAAGGGAGTGGGAGTTTTATTTTAATTTTTATCTAGAACACGTCTGTTTGGTAATATTAAACAAACACCTTGTATATATGGTTTTACTCTTTATAAGCTGCTTCAGTTATTTGAATTAGCTTTTTTAGAGTAATATTAGATACCTTTCAAAAGCAATTAAAGTAAAGCCAAAATTTTCACCAAAACATATTTTTTCAAATGAAAATTTCACATCAAATTCAAGCCAAAGGTTCGTATTTTTCCTTAATTATTGTGCAAACTAAAATAATGTCAGCTAAAATAAATTAATTAGGGATTAATTTTTTTTTACAGAATAAGGAAATTAGACGCTGTATAATTTTTTACATACCAATATTCATGGCCAACTAAATTTTTTTATATCTTATATAAGAAGAATTAGACGTTGTATAATTTTTTACATTGGCCAATAAATTTTTTTTTATCTCAAAATACTGAATAATACCATGTTTTTAATCCTATAGGTGTGAAATTTTCCTTACCAAATCTCCTCGTGATTTTGGGCTTTTAAGCAGACATTTTTCCTGGTACACGAATGTGTTAAAAAAATTCATGAACTTTCCTGTAGGGTCTAAAATTTCCGGTATTACTTCAAGCTCCACGGCTTTTAGTGAAAATACTGGCCAATAACTAGTTTTATAGACATGTTACATACAGGGTGTTCATTTGAAACTTTCCACTCAAGTTATCTTCGAAACGAGACAGATTTGAGAAAATCGCCGAAACACGTCAAGATATTTATTGAGGGGGAACGTTTTACAAAAATTGGACGGCGCCCCTTTAACCCCCTTAACCATCAGGGTCACCACCCCAAAATTCTTAAATGAGAAGGCGGGTCGAGTGATACATCATTTTAAAGCTCCTGACGAGTACTTTATAACCCTAGAATATGAAGTCAATATCTTCACCTATTACAAGAATGGCGGTACTTTAAAAATTACCTAAATACCTGATTTGGATGGTCATATTTCAGAAACTAATAAAGTTAGATGTACTTAATGTGGTATTTTCTTAAAGCTCATTTAAAGATCTTTTTAATGGTAAAATAATATACAGGGTTCTTAAATAAAAAAATATGTACTTTTTCTTCTACCCTGTATAATACTACCAGTATCACCATTAAAAAGACCTTTAAAAGAGCTTTAAGAAAACACTACATTAGGTACATCTAACTTTATTAGTTTCAGAAATATGGCCATCCAAATCAGGTATTTAGATAATTTTTAAAGTACGCCATTTTGTAATAGGTGAAGATATTGGCTTCAGATTCTAGTGTTATAAAGTACTTGTCAGCAGCTTTAAAAATGATGTATCATGACCCAGCCTCTCACTTAGACATCTTGGGGTGGTGGTCCTGGTGGTTAAGGGTGAAGGGGCGCCGTCCAATTTTGTAATAACGTTCCCCCTCAATAAATATCTTGACGTGTTTCAGCTTTTCTCAAATCTGTCTCGTTTCGAAGATAACATGTGGAAAGTTTTTAAATGAGCACCCTGTATGTATTTTTTCTTTATAAATTCACACGCATTCACAAGGTTGTGATTAAGGAGTTATTTTACAATACTCACAGTGATAGAGGAAGCCAACTAATTTATATGTATAATCACAAATTGCTTAAAAGTTACAGTAAGATAGGCCTTTTGGTGCCTCATTGGTATAAAATGTTTCACAAAAATACCGATATAATGAACCAGGTGTGAACTATATTATTAATTGGCTGTTTGTAGTAGTAATTGTTTCTCTGATATTTTGTGTTTCTTGGAAAGCTTATTTCATTTTCGGCGATTTACTAACAATAAAATCATTTAACTATTAAACAATGATGTGTAGCCAGACTGGCTTTCCAATGACGCAAATAAAGCGCTCCCGAGTAGCTCAGGAGCATTTCGTTCTACTTTATGGCGTTCCAGTGACGGAAAGTGTTATGCACCTGAGCTACTCCGCTTTTCTTTCCCCTTGCCCCTCATGCACCAACCCTTCTTTTGGTTTTTGTGCTTCAAACGTGTTTTTTATGGTTAAGGATGGATTTTTAAAATTATTTATTTAAAATGGAATTATATATGAAAAAGAGATTATTATTATAAAGCCAAGAAAGGTTAAAAACAACGAAATTTTAAAATTTCTTAAAGTATCTATCTTTCCTTGTCTAAGGATGCGTTCCAGTGACTAACTTTTAGAGCAGTTCAAGAGCTTCAAGCCCTGGAGCGTGAAGCACAAAAATTTTCGTCACTGGAAAGCCACCCTGTGTGATATGTTGCTTTAATAATGACAGTGTTCTCAACATCTTAAAATAAAAGTCACTAAATATTAGTTCTGGTCAAGATCGTTTGACTAGGTAGGGTTGCCTCATTACGTCACATATGTACCGCACTGCTGGTTCCTTGGCGCCAACATAGCAAATAAGGATGTCTAGACGGATAATGCTATGAGGGCGAAAGAGCGCGTTATATACAATATTTAAAAATCAGCTAGAATAATCATTGGTAAATAATTTATTAATAGGAAATAAGAAGTTACGGTAACAACTGGAATTAACAGTATTTAAAAGTATTTCTTTAATATTGACAAAAAACACAAACTACACTGTTAAAAATTCTTACATAATGAGCAAAATACATATGTGACTTATGGTCCGCCATGTTGCAAGGCTTACGAGGCAACCTTACCTAGTCAAACGATCTTGAGTTCTGGTTAGTTAGTAACTGGATGATGGCTGTCAGTATAACCCAGTTATTTCGTTTCTCTATATCCAACAATTTATTTATGTAAAACATTTTAGTACAATTTCACAGCTCTAATATTATTGTACTGTTTTTTTAAATCAAAACTAATGCCGCTTAGCTATTTTCCATTTTTATTTCTTTCAAGCAAAAAGTTTATCAACGATTTAAACAAACAGACTAAGTAAAAGCAGCAAATTTTTTGAGGATTAGGATTTAAACTGATCTTAAAAATTTAGAGGTTCTAAAGATTTACGTCAAACTAAGATTTTCTAAGTTAGTTTAGTTAAATAACTTCATAGAGCACTAATAAACCAATACCTAAGAAAATTTTAACTATTTATAGTTGATATATATAACATTATTTTTAAGTAAAACAAGTCATATACAGGGTGTCCGGGAAAATGTGGGAAATCTCTCGCACACGTATGGAACAGATGAAAATAACACGACAAGTTCCTATAAAATTTTTTCCGTTTAAGCCCCCCTGCGGAGATATGATCCCCTAAAGGGGCAGCTAGAAATCGATTTTTCGTGAATAACTTTTAAAGCGCTCTGTATAATTTGATAATATTTTAGTACGATGCATACTAGTAAAGACCTCTTAAAATAGTGCCCTTGAAACTTATGTCGCTTCTTTAGTTTGCCAGGGACGGACTAGTTTTCGCACATTATTGATAATATTTTTTACGCCCTGTATGGTGAAGACACAAAAAATATGTTTTTGGGTAGTTTAAACCTTTTGCTAAAAAAAAAGGTACTCTTGTTTGACATCGATAAAATGAGCCGTTTTCAAGTAAAAAATTATTTTAACAATAAGAGTTTATTGATTATGATTATAGGAATTCAATACTGAATCAAAAATTACAAATTACATCGAAAATAAAATATTGTATTATTAAACAAAAATAAACTCTTATTGTTAAAATAATTTTTTACTTGAAAGCGGCTCATTTGATCGATGTCAAACAAGAGTACCTTTTTTGCAGCAAGGTCTTCACCTGCACAAAAATATTGACTTACTGGGTCAAAAAGCGAAGCTAGTCCGTCCGTGGCAAACTAAAGAAGCGACATAAGTTTCAGCTGGCACTATTTTAAGAGGTCTTTACTAGTATGCATCATAAACTAAAATATTATCAAATATATACAGAGCGCTAGCTTTAAAAAATCAATTTTCTAGCTGCCCCCTTTAGGAGTCATATCTCCGCAGGGGGCTTAAGCGGAGAGCATTTTATAGGAACTGTGTTCTCATCTGTTCCATAGCGTGCGAGAGATTTCCACATTTTCCCGGAAACCCTGTATATAACGTTATTTTTAAATGAAACAAGTAATATACAGGCTGTTACAAATTCGAGGGCCACTTTGAAGATATCGGGGACGGTAAAAGATATGTGTAGGTATGGTTAAATTAGGGCAAGATGCACATTTTTATGCTTATTAATATTCCGTTTAAAAATTTAGAATGTGCAGCCGTCCGGAATTATCCGGAAAAACCGAAATTTTGCCAAACAGTTTTTATTTCTTTCTCAGTTTATTTGAAAAGATATTTTAATACAAACGACACATTGTCATTGTTCTCTTTTTCTGTTCTATAAAATGATGTCATTACATTTCAGATCCGACGTTTCGTCTTTGAGCCGCCATTATCAACTGTGTTTTTTTAAATATGCGGAATAGTTTGGTTTTTAAACTTAATAAATTGGTATTTTAATTCCAAATCAAACGACGTATCACACTTTACATATATGCGACGTTTCGAACCGAAAAACCGTCATTCACTATTTCTCCATAATAACTAAGGATTTTATCCTAAACGTTTGGAGAAATTTTCGAGCATGGTGAGTATGCATCCATTGTCTTAAGACAGGCTACGATAAAGTTAATAGAAGCTTTTAAATAAATTAAGTGCTTTATTTTAATATGTATACATAAATGTATGTAAACTACATTAATTTGTTTAGCTTGTTAGTAGAATTATGAATAAATAAATAAAAAGAATATTAAGTAGTGATACAGAGACAACAATGAGACGAGTAACTGGTCCTAACAATTCGTCCATTGTATTTATCTCTTTCTGGTTTAACGCAAGTTCCAATAAATATGTCTTTGTCTTTCATCATGGCAGGCTATCGTAGATGGAGCAATCATCGCTTTGCCCTGGTTGCCAAGTTGTTTACAATTTCTGCATGTTAACTTTAATGTCCTTTTTTGGCTCACATCTAATTAAGAGAAAGAAAATATACCATGAATCGAATATTTTTAACTTGACAACGTTGCCGCAGGCAGTCACGCCGAAATGTTAATCGATATTTGTGTTTGATATTTTTCAATGGCCGATTTGTTTGGACAGTTTGTTTACATTTTCTGTGATTTATTGTGTTTCGTGGTTTTTTACACTTAATTGGACTTTGAATACTGACTTTTATTAGTGATCACAGTGTATATATTAAATTTGTGCTTTTCAACAGATAATTTAAGGTAATATTGACATGGTTATCTGTAAGAAAAATCTTTATAAAATCCAAATAAATGACATTTTTAATAAGGTGTGTGTAATTATTGAACTAAACCCCAATATTTTATATTAATAGGAAACAAAAACAAGTACCTAACATTAAGGGCAACAATAGAACAGCTATATAATTTGAATTTGGCGGGCAAACGATCAAGTCGACTCACGCGCCATCTGCGTTTACCTGCCTTGAAGACCGACAAGGAAGGCCCAGCAGCTTTCTCTCTCTCGGATAATTTATTTACATTTAGTTGCTCGTCTCATTCTTGTCTCTGAGTGATAGAAAAAATTAATGCATACTTACCTTTAAATGGAATGATGGTTTTTGGTTCGAAATGTCGCATAGATAAAAAGTGTGATATGTCATTGGATTTAGAAATACGTGTTTATTAAGTTTAAAACCAAATATTCCGCCTATTTAAAAAATCAAAGTTGATGATGGTGGCTCAAACACGAAACGTCGGATATTAAATTTAATAACATCTTTTTATAGAGCAGAAAAAGTGGCAATTATAAAATATCTTTTCAAATAAACCAATAAAATAATCATTAATTTTAGGCGTTTAACCAATTATACCGCGGTAATAATTGGTGACAACTTTGACGTATAATTCATTGTTTAAACGTCAAACGGCTGCAAATATTTAAGTTTTTAAAACTGAATATTGTCAAGTATAAAATTGCGCAACTTCGCTCTAATTTAACAAACCCTGTATCTCTTACCGTCTCTGAGATCGTAAGGTGCCCCTCGCATTTGTAACACCCTGTATATTTACATATAAGTAAATTGCTTTCTAGATACCAAAAACTATTTAGATTAATTCACTTTACAATTTAACTTCCTCGATCAGTTAGTTCTACATTTCTAGAATTTATAAAATGTGCAACCCTTAGACTAGAATAAAAAGATTTAAACTTTATTTAGTTATTTACTATATTTTGTTATATTTTATTACCATACTGCAAACAATTCTGTTGGAAAAAGGCTTAAAGGCATAACAAAAATTCTTTACAGTAGTGTCAAACTGAAACAGGACTTTTGGCCAAAACGAAAACTTATTATTAAAAGCATTAAAACTGTACTGTATACTGAAACCTAATAGCTATTTATGTATCAAGGGCGTTACTAGGACTATAATGCCCTGAAGGTTGAAATAGCCCGAGTGCCTCTGGCCCGAGGTCTAGATTTCGACCTGATGGGCATTATAGTCCAGTAAAGCCCGTGGTGCATACAATGCTTTATGTTTTACCCAAAAAGAGTTTTTCAATGACTAATTACATTATTTATTCGCAATATAAAAAATAAGTTGCACCTGTACCTGTATACGTAAGTAGATAATGACTGGTGTTAAGTTTGACTTTGATGTTTCTATCAGTTAGTCAGTTGGCATTTTTATTTAACGATTTGCTCAAAATGGAAGAAATTCCACAAAATATAAGAGAAAAGGCCATAAAAGCGACCGAAAATCTTTTGCTAGTTAAATCAAGGCAACAGTATGATCGGGAGTATGGCATATTTGGTATTTGGAAAGATGCGAACGCAATTCTTCAAATAACCGAAACCGTTTTAATGGCATATTTTTAGAAACTGGTAAGTTATTGATTTTATTTTAATACATATGTTCGTATAAACTTGATCTTTATTGTGAGAGAAATAAAATTGGATAAGCAATAAAATTTCCATATTAGCGCATTAGGGCATTTTAAGCGGGCATTATCATAATGCCCGCTTATAATGCCCTAGGTGTTATAGCAGGTATTATTGCTACCATAACACATTTCTAAGGTATTAGAGATCAATAATAGATGGGTAAAACATAAAGTGTATTTTTAACCGAATTTAAAAACAAGGTGGTTCTCAATTCGCCGCGTATGTTTCTTTTTGGGTGTGTGTGACGCGAATACTCCGTCAATTGTGTACTGATTTTAAAAATACTTTTTTATTTGAAAAGTGCATTTCCGCGATGGTCCCATAAAAACCAAGCCAGGATCGCAAGAGAAAAAGGTACTAGACCTATTGTTTTCTCTTTAATATATGCCCAAACATCAGCAGCGGGACTCCGTGTTCTGTAGTATTCTGCATATAAACTTCATTCTAACTCACTTGCACTCCGTGTCCAAGAAAACACACTTAAAGTTGATCAAATTGGTCGCCTATAAGCGAGGTCTCCGAACGTGTAGAATTCTATCAAAATTTTAAAAAGTCGTACATAACCCTAAAATAAATTTTGGTGTTCGTTAGTTTGCTATGATTTATATATTTATAAGGTTGTTTTTATGTTTTTAGAATGCAAAGATTAATTTTATTGTTTTTTACTATGATAGAAAAATATAATTTTTGGGTATAGCCCTGTGTTTACTGTCCAACCAATGTGACCTTGACTTTTGCAAAGATTCACAGTTGTATAAAGCTAATTCGTTATTGATTTTTTTAGTTTAAATAAATTGGTCACATATTTTCTTCTTTACTTATTTAAATTGTTCAAAGTGAGCTATTTATTTGAAAAAGGTAAAGTTAATCTTCAGAAAAAATTAATCTCATAAAAGGAGGGAGTATCCGATAGAAATAATAACTGCTAATGCCATAGGGCCAAAATTGACTCCAAGAGTAAATTAATAAAATTTATTAAAAATCCATTAAAAGTCTAACTCTTTTCGTGTCCCGTGTTATAAACAATAATTAAAAACTCAATTGCTCAATAATAATATTCCGTTAATCTAATTCGCAATAGCTGTATGTGCGTCCTTTTTCATCTTGCACAGTTAAACAGAGAAGTGTTAGTACACATATAGACATTTTACGAACATTTCCGATGTTTAGTCTATTGTGACACAGAGTACTAAGTAGTGCAATTATCGACTTCTCGAGTAGAAATCTACGATAGAAAGCGAGGTGTAGAACTCTACAGAGCACGGAGTCCCGCTGCTGGGATGTTTATTCTATAAGTACTAGCGCCACCTATTCGTGTAACCTTAAACAAATAATATTATAATACGAGGGCAAATTAAAAATTGCTATTACATTTTGACATGTAATGTTATGCCCGTTTGCCTTTTCACCACAGAATAATTACAAAAAATAAAATACCTATATTTTACATTTTAAAAATAACAAACAATCTATATTTTAAAAATAACGAATAATTCTAAACATCTGAACAATAATAATACATTTTCAGTACGAGAAAAAAGATAATTAATACTTACAAATAAATAATCAGTTATAAAATAAATATAAAAATTAATAAGTTTAATACGTTTTAATGAAGCTTCTATCTCATAGAGCCACTAAATTTGTGTAAACTATAATAACGATTATTCAGAAAGGTATACTTACTTCCCACATATACTTTTATTTAGTATAACTTTAAAAAAAAATCTGGATTAGCGTGTGTAAAGTGAGACCCATATTTATTTCATTCTGAAAGCGATGCCGCCAAGTACACAAAAATGATGAACCCTTTGTAAACAATGATTTATTGCAGCAAAATTATTCAACCCGACGACTATGCCACGCGTTAAAGGTTTTATGGTACGCCAGAGCACGAAATAAGAGGTTGTTTTTAAGTACGTGATTCCTTTTTCTCAATATTTTTATTTATTTATCTAAAAAATATGTAATCAGGGTCTGTCAGAGGCTATGTGCTTTCGAAAAGTTTGTTTACTTAATCATTTTTGCGTACTTGGCGGCATCGCTTTTAGAATGAAATAAATATGGTCTTAACTATAATACTGTGTGTCTACGTAAGTTGGCGTCATATGGAAAACTTTTTATCATTGATTTTACGAAAAAAGTTATTCCTCATAAAAAGTTCTGTTTGGTCCAAAACCTAAAAGCAACCATCAGGGTTACGTTCATAAATCATTACAAAGTACACATTTCTTACATTTCTGTTACAGAGGTTGTTCCTAAATGTATTATTTATTACACTGCTTTCTGTCTTTCAGCGTTCAAAATAGTCTGGGAATGTAACTCTGTATACATTCCTTACCGTGCTCACAAGCGCGGTAATAATTTACTGATTTTGCGCATTTCTATATTTGTCTCTTAAAGAATAGGAAACAAAAGAACTTTTATAATTTTTAGATTTAAAATATTTTAAAAGAAACAAAAAATATTTTGCTGATGCTACTATGGTTGTCAGAACAACTTTGTTCATTTTTAGGCTATTTTTATTTAGCTACGAATTTTTCTCCAAACCACAAAATACATACAAATTCAAAATAAGAATATCTTTATACAAAGACAAACATACAGGTTTTTTTTTAAATGTATTGCATTAATAAGTATTGATTTGTTTATAAATTTATTTATAGTATATTAAAATTGTAATTTATACTAGTTTATAAATAAATAAATAAACATCTTTAATTATTTTCCGTACATGTCAGGTTACAAGGGACATTTACATTTCATATCCTGAGTAGCGTTCAAAAATTGCTTTTTACAATGTAATACATTTCAAAGGTCATTTTGATTCCATTACAGAGTACAAGGATTACTTTATATTTTATTTATGAACGCACTCCTGATATCAAATTGTGACAGTCATCTACGAGGTTTGGCCAGAAAATGTAATTTTTGCTTAAGAGTAAAGTACCTGTATTTCTGCCAACATCAAAATTTGTGGTAAAGAAAGATGTTTAGAATTAAAAATAACTCCTAAGCATGCAATTTTGTTTGTTTTACACCAAAAATATTTTTGATTTTTTCTGCTAGTTACGGTAAAAATTATTGGTTTGTACATTAGTGCACTTCGTTTTATGATTTATAAATATCGTACGGTCATTTTTATATAAATCATTTAAATTTATTGTTAATTAAACAAGAAGAATGTACAATGCATTAATGTACAAACTTAAATTTTCTCGATTTTTCATGAAGAAGAAAAAATCAAAAATTTTTTTTTGGAAATAAACAAAGTTGCATATCTAGAAATTTCTAATTCTAAACATCTTTTCTTTATAACAATTTTTGATGTTGGCAAAAAACAAGTACTTTGCTCTTAAGCAAAAATTAAATTTTCAGTCAAACCAAGGTTAGTTTATATTTATAAGGTTGCGACACATCCTCAACTTTTAGGCGGTTCTGAGGTCGGGGACCCACTACACAGAGAAAAGTTGGCAAGACTAGGTAAAATCAAAACTGATGATTAATCCAGTGACGTCTAGAATTTGCGCATTTCATTTTGCATTGTTTTGGAAGTGATATTTGTTGAAAGATGTAATTCCAAATGTTTTTTATTTAAAGTAAAAGAATTTACAACTTAATAATAATTAAAAACTGTTGTGTAAACGGTTGTTCTACTAATACAATAAACTGTATATCTCCGGCACTGAACAACATGGCCGAAAATGGGAGATGTGACGTCATAGCACGTCAAAGCAATATGGCCGAATGTCGCGACCTTATATAGACCGACTTTGGGCACACCTCGTAAATGACTGACACAGTTTTGGACCATGCAAAACTTTTTATAAAGAATAGCTTTTTCGTAAAATTAATAATAAAACAGGTTTCCATATGACGCCAACCTATGTAGACACACTGTACAACACAATATGGCTATCTTTAATTTAAAACAACGCCGTTTGGAAAACTATATCATGGAAAGTAGTTATTATCCTTCTGCATTATGTACAAATAATATTATATCAACTAAAAGGAGGAGTTACTGATAAAATGGATTTGCCTATTCATCTGAGTTGACCAATGATAGGGCAGTACACTTGCTCAGAGAGCAAAAATACAACAGAAACTTTACAGGGTGTCAAAGTTTTTATTTTATTTTAGTTATTATTAAATATTTTATTTAATATAAGGACTTTTTGCATAAAATCTAGTATCAAAAGCTTTTCAGAGTGGGAAATCGAAATATGCCGCCAAGTACACAAAAATAATAAAGTAAAGAAACCCTTTTGTGAACAATGATTTATTGCAGCAAAAATATTTAACCCGACGAGTTTCTAGTACCACGCCACGTGCCACCGGTTTTATAGTAGGACAGAGGCGAAATAAGAGAATGTTTTGTAAGTAGGTGATACGTGTTTTAGCAATGTATTTTTAAATGTTTATCTATAAATATGTAATCAGGCTCAGTCCGAGGCTATGTGCATTCGAAAAGGTTTGTTTATTTTATCATATTTAGTGTACGTTGCGGTTTTGCTTTCAGAATGAATTAAATGTGGACCTATCGATACTGTAATGTCTTTAACGATTCATTGTATGGTCTAGCATCTCCAGTTTATTTATGACCCCTAAACACCCACTCTAGGTGCCTAAAGAAAGCAATTTTAAATATTTATACATTGACACTGGTAACTAGATTTATATTGTATTTTAACTTCAGAAACCAAATTCTAAAAGTATTTTGCTTACAACCTTGGAGATCAATACAATTAAAAGTTGTCATATATCCATTTTAGCTAACTCGCTCCCAAAAGCTCCTATAAAATCACAATAATAGATACATATTAATAGAAAAAGAACTCCTTTAGTCGTCTACACTAAAGGTAACTTTCTTTGGTGTATTCTAGTTGGGAGTCAGGGCCGTCAGCTGTTCGAGGAAACCCCTGGGAGTCAGAATGTGAGAGGATCCAATAATCACTTCCCAGTTTTTCAAAGCGTTAGTCACTTCGTATGCGCACCTTATTTCAGAGAAACAAACGCCGCCTACGATGAACACGATTAGACGGGGGACGTTCTTGATGGTCTGTTGGCTACGTTCCTTGTGCCAATGTCCGTAGCGGGCGCTGTAAAGAAAATACATGAGAATAGAGACCACCACACCAGAACTAAAGGTGCTCGCACACATGTACACTTTTGTGGCGCAACTTTTTATAGCGCAATAATAAAATGTATGTTATGTTCACACATGCTATAAAAATCTTTACAAATGGCTCCTTAGATAACTTGCGAAAGTAAAAAGTGTCACGAAATAGTTTGAGAGTTGCAACGCTATTCACACAAAGTAAGCAACTTTTATTTATTTATATATTTATTTATTAAGAGTGGCGTCCAATTGGCAAAAATCGCACCTAAAAAGCCGTTAAATATTCAAAATAACTTAGTAACTCGTGACCTTATAGGGTGGCGCTACAAGTGCTGTTGAATAATTTATATTCCAGTGTTAAAACAGGTGGCAAGTGTGCTTTTCTCGGCAGTACCTTCTTCTATTTATTAATAGATGGCGCTCTCCTGTATAGTTTATGATTGAATTTGTAGAGTCGATAGATACCTTGTGCGCAAAATAAATAATAACGATGTATTACCGGTTTAGCAAACAGATTGTTTTTCTACTTTTTATTCTTTTAAGGCGCTAAACTATAAGCGCAGTTTATAGAGAAGATGTACCGCCAGTACCATCTTAAAAAAATGCATATAGTGCTTTAAAAATGAAAATTACAAAAATAGCTTTTATTCATTTAAAGTAAAAAACGTATAATTTATGATAGGTACCTACTGTCAAAAGGACAAACAAAAAGGGGTTTTTTCTAATCCTGATTCTTGGTTATAGTTCTCGCGGTCCTTTTGTAACTTTGTAAGTGGATTTATTTTGGCGTAACCTGCAACTTTTTTATCTTTAAAAATTCTGAGAAACGGGGCATTTATCAACTTAGCGATGTAAAGGTAATTTTAAAAAAAACTTTGGTTTTTACTCAACGTATACGATTTTATAATGAACACATCGGAAAATATAGGTACTGACCTACAAAAATTATATTGGGGTTTTAGCGTTCACCAGGTGGGTCGAATCGCAACCTATTTTCCGTCTGGCTTGTAAACAGAGTGTGTCCATTAGAAGCACGTTGTATCGGGAAATACGACAGAGGATTTTTTTTGCTTCCTAGGCGGATTTCTCGAACGGTACACTGCACAAGGGCCTAGACAGAATTTGGTTGATGGGAAATAGTCAAGATTTGGGATGCCATCCGTCCCGATATATCAGGACTGTCACCGTTATTAGACCCTATGTCCCGACATCCCGATATGGAATAACCCAAGCATCAAAGCTGACGTCTCTTTTTAGTCATTTTTGGTCAGCAAAGACATCATTAACCAGGATTCAGACGGTCATGCACAACTGTCACTGTCACATTTGTATAAAAACTCAATGTATTTTGTTATACACACAACCATATTTACGCGCTAGCATTAACTTTTATACATGATGACAACTAAAATTATTGGTCTTATTTTTCTCTTATATGATATTCCGGTTGGATTGTGACACGAATCATATAATGACACAAAATTTTTCGGTCGGGTTAAATTTTTATGAGCTGGTTAACAAAAAAATGACGTCGAAGAGACGTCACTTTAACGACGTCAAAAATAGGTCAGTAACATGATGTTAAAATGACGTCATAATTTTGGTCCGATGACGTCTTATGACTTATGACCAAAAATGCGACCAAAAAATTACGTCTTAATGACGTTAGCTTTCTGCTTGGGAATATAATATGTAATTTTCTAAAAACTCCTTTATCTGTTATTACACAAAAAACAGTGAGCATTATACCAAAAATCAGAATTTATTAAATCATGTAAGTACTTTTATTTTTAATTTTTTCACATATCAATTCGGAGAGATTTTTTTCATTAATGGCAAGTCAGCGGACCGACGAAATGAATCAACTATTGGCAGAATCTGTCGAAGCAATTCTTAATCAGCCGCCGAAAGAATTTTTAGTCCAACACCTTTCGTTCTAGAGAAATTCATTATCAGACTTGATAACCGAAACTAACCTAAATTCATTATTTCCCCCCTTCTTTTTACCCTCATTTCTTGATTGAAAGCTAAATTGGTAAATTTCCACCTCTAACAACCCCATTTTTATATTGACTTTACCCGTTTTTCCGCCATGAAATTGCAATGCTTTACTTTCAATCATTTCAATCGGCGCCAAGGCTACTGCGATTGAAAGGGAAGCTTTACAATTTTATGGAAAAAATGGGTAAAATAAATAGAAAAACGGGGTTTTTAGAGTGGTTCTCAAGTCTGATGATTAATATCTCGAGAACGAAACGTGTCCGACTAAAAATTCTTTCAGATTCGTAATCAGCGCCCCAAAAATCCCTGGTAAACCAAATTTCATTAAAATCCGGTTTGGAAATAATTACCAAATATTAATTAAAAAACTTTTTAGCAAACATATTATATTCTATTTCGCGTTCCTAAAATGTTTTAAGAACATATATTTACCTATTTTATGTTTTTTTTTGTTATAATTTAATTCTAATAAATAAATTACAATCATATTTTACTTCTTTGGATTTAAACCCAATAATGATTTCAAAAATGTAACTATTTAATCAAAATGGCAACACTGAAAAATAAAAATTCCAACAACATTGTATTGTCGGTAAGTAACAAAGAAGTATTTCATCCAATGAGATTTCACCGTACCATCCATCGATCGAAATATTTTTATTTGCGTGATTTTGAATTTACAAACGCGTAGTTCGTCATTCGCTTTTAAATACAAATAAGTGTTTTAAATTTTTTACCCCTTTACGGGCAATATGCATGAGTGTCTTTTTACAATACATTAGAGGATACAACCCGATACAACAACACTCGGTACGAAAGTTTTTCTTTTTCGCTGATGGTGGTAGTTTTGTCGGTAGTTTTATTTGTTTCGTATTATATTTTTTTGTGTGGTTTTAAAAGTTTTCTTTACCATGCCTAAAACATTTTCCAAGGTTTCAAAAGGAATAAAGCCGCGATAAGTGCGCGAAGGCGTTGGGAAAGAAGGATGTAAGTACCTATAAAATATGAGGAGGGCTAGTTTCAAAGTATAAAAACTCCAATATTACAATATTTTTAAAGTTTTAATACTCTGTTATGGATGTAGTCATGGTCCAAAAATGATTTACTTAAATTTAGCGCTGAAAAATATAACTATTGGGGCATTTATGCATATAATTATTTTACTGCCTGCTTTATTTTACACTTTAAAACTAGCGTTCCTCCCCACATTATTAATTTATTTATAAGTAGGTAGCTTAATTTATAAACTTGTCATATCGTTGCTTATGGCGTTTAATTATAATCATTTTATAAACGCCGTCGCCGCATTTGGCTTGTTTGTCTTGTCCAAGTTTTAACCTTTGGCGTTGGTCGTTCCTAAACGTTTGTGATCGACCAATATGATTGTTTTAACAAGTTACCAACTGCGGGAAACGGCAACAACAATGATAAAACAAGTTCTAATTGAAAAATCATAAATGGCCATTGAGCAAACAAGTTTTTCTGCCTGCATATAAAAATATGTTAAAAATATTTTTTTGAGTAAATACACTAATATGTAGGGCCGTCTGTCTTTAACCTCTCCCCTCCCCCTAACAGGGCACTTTAAAATTGGAGAACCCATTGATCGTAAGGCCCTGGGCACTTGCTTAAAGTGACCAGTGAAAAAGGCGTCCTTGGATACCTATATGTGATCTTTTAACAAGTTTAGGTCATTTACCGATTTAAAATTTAAAAGACTTAAACATTTTGGAACACAACAGTTACAAGTACTGTATAATTAGAACTAGGTAGTTTTTATACTTCTTGTGTAAAAATACAAGGATCTAACACAACTTAGTTAAGTTGAAAATTTAATTGTTGGTGAGATATAGAATGTTAAAACTTTTTTTTAGTTATTTTTAAATACTTATTTTATTTAATATTTCAAATTTTTGTACAACATTCGGTGTTAAGGGTTTTTTAAAGTAAGGAATCGAAATGTAGAAGGTTCTACTTGCAGTCCTTTGCTTATGTTTAAAGTGTCATTTTACAAGTAAATTTTTATTTATACCTAATATTTTATATATTATATCGTTTGCGAGATACAGCGTGTCAATGTAAAAAAATTAAATAAAAAATTTGACACCCTGTATCTTGCAAACGAGCAACTTTCTCGACTAAGGTTAATTGTATTAGAGCATTTTGTATTTTGGTCCAAAGAATTTGTGGTAGCATTTTGTACTGACGCGACGTTTTGGAGAGTACCAGCTGGCTTAGCTAGATAAAGCGTGCAATGGAAAACTTTTGTATGGGATAAACCATTTTATCTAAAATATCTTAGGAATGGTTGCTCATAGCGAAATTTATCACATTCACCTTTTTTGTGTAATAAATGTGACAGAATAAAAATTATTTTCTAGAATCATAATATACTGAGGCAAAAAAAAGTAATCACACTTTGAACATAAGCTAGAGACTGCAGATGCCTCCATTGAAATTTTACGACAAAACATTAGCATATTTTGATTTCCGAAAATCTTCCATAATACATAAAACATTTAAAAACAACTTAAATAAAATAAAATAAAAACTTTGACACCCTTTAACTCACCAACAATCAAATTTTTGACAAAGGTAAATTGCTATTGGCTATAGATCGTTATCTTTTGACCCAGGGAATTTGTGAAATCATTTTGTACAGGACTTTTAGAGACACCCTGTATATTTTTTTCACTTTTAGATCTTTCAACTCTACAACAGCATGTACTTCTGGGGATAATGTACAATGTTTCCCAACAACTTCAGTTTCAGATGTTTTCGATAAACCAGATAAAGCATCCCCATCAAGATTAGAACAAAGTGCAACAAAACTAGCACAGAGTTTTACTGACTCGGAATGGGAAGCAGATGTTTTTAAATCAAAGTAAGGGACTTTTTAAATGATATTTAATATAGTATTTTATTTCATTATTTATAATAAATACCATCATTAAAGTCATCAAAGCCTTAATCTCTACAACTAAGTAGGAAATATGTCTTCAAATAGACCCCATTTATCTTGATGTTTATTTTATTGTATCTTAGTGTGATTCAAACGCAATTCTTAAGAAAAAATTTACACATTTAAACAAAACTCGTAACCTATTCGAAATTTAAAAATAGTCCTAATGCATTACAGTTCTGCCCCCAAAAGACTTAAAGAAAGTTTGTTATTTTTAAAATATTTACATTTATCATCATATTTAAGGGGGCAATCCATGTAACAGGTTAAAAAAATATATTTTTTTATTTGTTGTAAAATGCTAGGCATAATGTACATATCTAAAAAGTTTTAAATTTATTTTTATATGAGGTGATCTGATTGTGTTAACTGTGTTGCCGCAACTCCTTGCCCTCTTATATCCCTACAAATGGAAAATTAATTTTAAAAAAATGTTGTAAACGAAACTGAGATCAATGTTTTGATTTTTTTTTTAGGTAGGCAATAAGGATAAACTGTATGGGTATTTTTAAAAAATAAACATTATTTTTTTACAAATGGTTTTCAGAATTGATAATTGGAGTAGAACTTCATATCCAAGTATGCATGATTCCAAAATTTATAAGGAACCTGGTATATTATCTCCAATTGAGGTTGACAGGTATGTATACTTTGGGCACATTATATTGATAATGAATAACTAGTATAAGTAACTTCGGTTATTTATAAGTTGAACCAATAAAATACACTTTATATTGTAACTGGGGTTACTGACTTTTTAAACCAATGAAATACATTTTTTGTTCAGGGGTTTTTCTCAGTGTATAGGACCCAAAGTATGGTATGTATATAATATAAATGTATCGAGTATTATATGCATACTTGGCATATATCAATGAGTCATTTTATTTTATGCACAGTTACAAACTGGCATTACCCACCAATGCTAAATATTAACACTGTCATAGCTAACCACGTGTGCGCAGTGTGACATGCAGCCCCAGCTGTTCCCGTCTCATATACTCAAATAAATACAGTGTGTCTACGTAAGTTGGCATCTTATTGGAAACTTTTTTATTATTAATGAAAAAAAAGTTATTATTTATAAAAAGTTCTACATGGTCCAAAACCTAATATGAAATCAACAGATTTTAAATTATGTCAGTCATCTACGAGGTTTGGCCAAAATATATATTTTTGCTTAGGAGTAAAATACCTGTATTTTTGCTAATATCGAAAATTGTTATAAAGAAAAGATGTTTAGAATTAAAATTTACCTTTAAATATGCAACTTTGTGTATTTCCAAAAAAAACCTTTTTTTTCTGCGATAATTGTGAAAATTTTGGAGACATTACATATTTTGTCATTTATGACTGATATTGGTTAGATAGTAGGCCATGAAAAAAGTAATTATGTTTTACTTTAGACAATCTTGTTATAACTTTTGTTTTCTATTGACTGCAATGACGGGAAACTATTTTTATTAATAATTTATTAACGCAAATGGGGGTAAAAAAATCCAATTTTTTGGTATTTTAAAGTTATTTTGTTAATATTTTGCCCTAGAAACTTTTTAATCAGGTTTTATTAAAACGTTAATATTTAATGTAAGAAACAACCATTATTTTTTATATTAGTAAATTATAGATAATCATGCAAAACAAATGCCAGCTTTTTGCTAAAAGGGTTAAATTTAGCTTGTGTTTTATTTTTCACGGCCATCTTTACTAACCTGATCAAAATGTTTTTAGGGCAAAATATTATCAATATAATTTAAAATACTTATAAAATTAAAATAGGAGTATTTTTACCTTTATTTGCGTTATCAAATTATTAATAAAAATGATTTCCGTCATTGCAGTCCATAAAAACAAAAGTAATAACAATACAGAATCAGCTAAATGAAGTCGTTCATAGGCAATGTGTGGAAAGCAGACGGTCTAACGCGAATGCCGGCATGTAAACATGTCGGATAGGATGACTAATCGTACTTCCTTTGTTGTTGATTTTCTGGCCGATATATACCTTTACGCTGCCCACAGACGTGCAGGTGTACCCACGGTCTACCGTGGGTAGACCTGTACAGTTTTTATTCAGGTACACCTGAGACCTGAGCGTGTGTGGGACAATCAGGTATAACTGTACAGTTTTAACTGCACAGTTTTTTTCTCCGGTCGGCCGAAACACTACTCGGGTAGACCTGAGACCTGAGCGTGTGTGGGGCAATCAGGTTTAACTGCACAGTTTTTAATTTTTCTAATTGGAGGCTTTTAAATACTTTCCTTTTTTGAAAATGTATTATACAGGGTATACTATATTCGATGTTTAGTACAATGATCTTGAAAACCGCTGCCGCTACAGAGATGGATAGAAGAGAAAAGAACTGTATTTTTTAGTGGAGTTTAAATCGCTTTTTATTTCGTTAAGAATAATCATGGCTTAGTAGATATTTCCAAAAAACCGTTTGATCCACTTTTTTCTTCCGTAGCTCAGTTAATATTTGAAATAGAAAAAAGTGTAAATAGGGAACTTGTAGATAACTATCTTCTTACTAAAAAGGTATAATTCGGTATTTAATTTAATAGTCCGTTTTTGACCTACGACATTACCTATATATATATATATATATATATATATATATATATATATATATATATATATATATATATTTATAAGAGTAATTTTCTTGGATTTAGGTCATAAGAAAATAACGGTGTTGAAGAAAAGAAAAAAATCGCTGCAGGATATACAAGGTGGTTTAAAATTGCGAAATATAACTTTGAAAGAAAAAGAATATATTTTTGATACTACCTACTATTCTAATAGTAAGTAATAATAATTAAAAATAAAAAAAGTAATTAAAAGTTTAAAATAATTTTTTTCCATTGATTATGGTTTCTGGAATAACTTAAGGTTAACGTAAAAAGAAGAAATTAAAAATATTTTTTACAATTACGTAGAAAGAAAAGAGATTTTTTAAAATAAAAAGCGTTAAAAAGAACCGCCTTATGATATACAGGGAGATTCAAAATTACGAAAATGGTATTTTGCCAATATAAAAATCTGTTATGAATATTTTTGTAAGTACTTACTTATTTAAATACTAACACGTAATAGAAATTTTATTTTTCTGTTAAATAAATCGTTACCCTTTGGATAATATTTACATGCATTTTAACTTAACTTAATAATGTTCGCATATGTGAAGATTATTTTAGTTAACACTTAATTTTCCCGAGTAATTATAAATGATAAAAAATGTATAAAACTTACTTTTTAATGCTTTTGTATTAGGTAGTTTCCAAATATATTTTTCAATTTTTTTTTTTTTTTTTTAATTTTTTTTTGCGATTTTGAACCACCCTGTATATCATAGGGCATTTTTTAATATGGCTGTTAGCTTTTTAGACAAAGATTTTTTTGTTTCGTAATAATAAAAATAAATAAAAGCGTGTTAAAAATTTAGAGGTAGAGTTAAAAGTCCATTCGTGGACACACTGTAAAGGCCCAAAATAACATTATTTTCAAAATACAGGGTGTTGAAATTTTTAAAAATATTTAGTGTTTTATTATTATCTTACATATTCCTCATTCGGTTTCGATTGGGCTGTCTTCTATATTCATATTTTCTTTGCTTAAAAAAATACATTTGTTTTGTCATTAAGTTTTTTTGATCTCACTTACTTTTTAAGAAAACGAAAATAAAATTAACCTAATTACTTGCCTCTGAAACCCAAAGACATTGAAAAAATTTAAAAGACACCTGATTCATTAAGAGTCGTTAGTTTAAATATTATTGTTATTTTCTTTAAAATTTGTTATTACTTTCACATAGTGATATGCAATTAGTGTAAGATTCGAATAAGAAGCGACCTTTCCCCATCCGTTGTCGTTCAAACACTTTTTATATATTTGAAACAAAAAACCGCTATTGGTTGGCTAAAAAGTTATGGTAAAGTCTATAATTAATAAAACAAAATAATGTTTACCTTTTTAAGTATAGGTCCGAGTTGGGAGTATAATCTCAACTTTCAATTTTATTATCTTACAAAACAACCTTTAATTTTTTACTGTAAATTGGGAAACACCCTATATGCACTCTGGACTACCGGAGAGAAAACTGCACACACACAAGCTTTTATTTATGGGACACCTTGTATATTACATTTATTTAATTTTAGTATTTTTTATTACATTTAAATTATATTTTTAATCATTAAGTTATTAAATGAAGTTTACCTATAGTTTATTCTTTTTTAATTAAAAAAAACAAACCAAAAAATATTTTGCATTGTTTAAAAAATTCTGCTGCCATAATCAATAACATTGTATTTTTCAATTACAAATAAACCAGTTCACCCTCGAGTTCACAAAGTATGCCGGCTTTAGTCGCCTTTTAAAATAAACAGGTTAAAAAACTTTACAACCTCTACGGTCGACCTGCGTGTCTGTGGCGGCTACAAAGGGGTATTTTTGATTTTACTTCGGTCGCCTGAACAGGTTAAAAAAACTGTACAGTTTTGCCCATACACACACAGTTCTACCTGAATAAAAAACTGTACGGGTCTACCGTGGCCAGACCGTGGGTACACCTGCACGTCTGTGGGCAGCGTTAACTATTGCCAATATAGTATATTACATTAATTCTTGTAGCTTGTTAGTTGAATTATGATTAAATAAATAAAAAAAAATGAGTAGTGATAAAAAAATGGATATATATGTACTACTAAAACTTATGCGACCTACATACATTCACAGAGTGCTCGGTATTGAATGTGTCATAGAGAAATCACATATTTAATTATTTATTTTATTAAACAAAACAAAGCACAAACATGTCAGTAACGTTTATTACAATTGATTTTAAAAAGTTTTGTAGCATGAAAACAAAAAAGTTTTACTGCAAATCCCAAAAACATTCATTCAATCATTCACTATGTAGGTATCATCCCTAAATCACCTCTGTAAATATATATTTTAGGAATGGACAGCTTCAGTATGGAGATCTATGGAAAGAGCGGGTGTTAGAGAAAAAGAAATAGCCATAGAAAGGAATCAGATTTCGTCTGACAATGTACCATGGATAACGGTGTACCTCGATGGTTCATGGCCTAAAAGATCTTATGGTACCAACTACAATGCGCTTTCTGGAATGGCTGTAATTATTGGGAAAAATACTGGTGCATTTCACAAAGTATTTCTAATATGTTTTATGTATGGAGTGGTACCTTTTCAATGAATTTTTAAATAAATCTAATGGTCCTTTTTTGGTTTGAATTTTAAACTATCTGCAACCGTACAACGGTAAAAAATTTAATCAATATAACATCGACAAATTTTTAATTTTAAAAATCTCGCTCAAATGCATCTTATAGGGAAGAACTTTCAGCAAGTGTTTACTATAATTTTAACCCCTTGAAGCCTACCAGTGGCTACAAATGCAACAGATTAAATATCCACCTCTTTTTTCCACGCATATTTATAGGGTCCAATACATATACAAACAATATAATATATTTCTTTATAGATACAGTTCAGGTCTAAAACAAAATTTTGCTAAAATCTCGTTTATTACGTGCGACTGCGACATGCCGAAGGTTTTTTTAAACTTCTTGCTCAGAATTTCCAATCCAAAACTCCACATCTCCGAAAAACATCTACCGTCCATTTTTTCGTCCTCCTACTTTAACTAAGTCAAAGTAAAATCCGATTCCCCCTACTTTTTCTCTCTCAGTTTAATAGCTACTTTAGACAAAATATAATCTTGTGAATTTTTTCCAAAGAGTAAATCAACTTGCAACTTACGTCCAAACTTTTTGCATTTCCTTTTACTTTGTTTCAGCTTACTGATAACCATTTTAAAATCTTTGTCGTTGCAAAAATAAAAAAAAAGCATATAGCATTCCTGATTAGTGTAGCTTTCTGATTGTGAAAGAATTTTCATGATCGGTTCAGTATTTCCGAAAATTAGCCCTTACAAACAATCAAAGTAACAAACTTTACCTCTTTATTTATAATATTAGTATAAATAAATATCGAAGAAAAAATTTACTAAAAATAGGTAAATTAGTTGCTTTTTTCTTATCTATTAAAAAAAGAAATCTGCATACGCAGAGAACCGAACCCGGGGCCGCTCGCGTGACAGGCGAGCATTCTACCACTGGACTACTGGTGCTTATACATGCAGTTACAAATTTTACCTCTTTATATTATTTGTATAGATTGATATATACTCCTGAATAGTGTAGCTTTCTGATTGTGAAATTATTTTTATTGTCGGTTCAGTATTTCCGAAGATTAGCGGCTACAAACAAACAAAGATATAAACTTTACCTCTTTATAATATTAGTTTAAATTAGGATGGTTTTTTTGGACGTTTTTTTTTAATTTCTTTTAAAAAGTGAAAATGGTTAATTTTGCAGCTAGGCTAGTTCTGCTCCAAGATACGATATGATATAACAATACTATTTATTTATACTAAACAATTTAAATATTTTCTTATTCATAATATAATAAAGCTACATTAAGACAATACTTTAAATTTGTTTTATTTTGACTTTATCCTGTCTAAAACGAAAAAAAAATGAATTATTGTGATTTAAATCTTTCTTTCACTAAAGTGTTTATTACTGAATGTAGTACCGTACTTTCTTTTAGATAGGAAAAAGTCCAAGTGCTACCAGATCGCCTGGCATCACAATAATACTCCCAAATCCCAATCCCCAAAGTAGCAATTAGTGCCGAGCCCAATAGTTCAGAAAAGTTTTTTTCCTTTGTTTACATTTAGTCAAAAAAGTGTGGTAATGAAAGAAAAACGGTTTTATTCCCTAGGGATTAAATCCGTTTTCTATTAAGTATTTCAAAAATAATATTGATTCGAAAAAAACGTAGGGCATACTATTTTTTTCTTCAAAATAATTCAATACAAATCTTGTTTGGACGCCACTGGTATTTTTTTTAATTAAACGGCAAAAAGGTAATATAATGGTCAAAAAAGTGTACGAAATTTTCTAGAAATATCTGGAGTGGTAGTTATGATAAAAGCATTTTTTACACTTCCTATGGGTAGAAAATATTTCTTAAAAGTTTTTCTATGCTGACTTGCCCAACACTCTTACAAAAAAAAAATAATAATAAAACAACCAAGAACATGATTGAAAAACATTATTCCTTAGGCGTAATTACACCACCTAGGGGGTTAAATAATATATTTGTTTGTCAACAAGTAATGGATGACTGTGTAAAAGCAAAATTTTTGAAAAAAATATGGTTGGAGGTATATAAGTTTTTTTAAAGGGAAGTTCTTCCCCTGCTAGTCAGCCCTTATAATAAAGGGTGCGTTTTTTAAAACTTGGGAATCTTAAGTCACAAAACCTCTCATGCGGCACCTCTCTGAAAAGCTTATAAAAATTGTTTTTCATTGGTCGAAACGAAGTTGGGGTAAAATCAAATGCTACGCTTAAA
Organism: Listronotus bonariensis; assembly: GCA_014170235.1. NCBI lineage: Eukaryota > Metazoa > Arthropoda > Insecta > Coleoptera > Curculionidae > Listronotus > Listronotus bonariensis. The sequence goes on from JACEGR010001506.1 coordinate 65,559, forward strand.
TTTTTTAAAATTACATTTTATTATTCACAAAAATACCAGAAAGTGTCAAGTAAATAAATATAAAATTAACTTAAAGTTAAGATAATACTCCCTGCAGAGCTACCCGCCCCTATAAAAGTTCTGATTACACAACCACAACCAAGATCAGTTGCTATTACTTTTTCTCGACTAAGTTCAGAAACAACTACGCCAAATTTCTTCGGGTTAGTTCTACAGGGAGAAATATTTAAATTTATTATTAATTTTACATTAACCTATTTGAACATTTCCTGGTATTCTTTATAAATGATAAATATAAGATTTAAAGGTTTCCATTTCTGCCACAATTAGTAAAAATTGCACGTAAAACCATGTGTGTGGTAAAATTGTCCGACAAAAAAGTGACGCGTTTGCCCAGTTCGACACTTGAAACATGTAAAAAATTGGGAAAGCGCCCCTTCCAGATTCGACAAAAGGACCCTACCCCCTAAAATGGGTTTTAAAAGGGTTATTAATATGAAGTCGATTTCATTGCTGGTTCAGGCACTAATATCATTTGCCGTTCAGCACTACCGATACCGATGCGTACGTGTGAATTTGTAAGAGTTATTTTGAGGTTAAGGAAAATACAAGTTTTTATGATGCATAAAGACTATTTGGATAATAAATTTAGTGAAGTATTTTGTACACCACTAACAAGAACAATAATTTGTGCAATAATCAGGTATCCAATCAATGGAAAAATTAGCATAATTTGTGCAATAATCAGTTATCCAATTAAAGGAAAAATTAGCAAAATGTACATATCACATTGTCATCATATATATTTTTGTGCTACGCAAAAAAGTACACAACAATCATCAAGAAAACAAAATATAACGAAGCAAGATTTTGTTAGGGACACTGTATATGTCACGTCGATTTTAAATTATTTTTAACCCTTACTGAATTTCCAAAAACTTTACAGATATCTGTCTAGACCTATCGTGTCGCCCCCTGGAAGATAGGTACTGAACATTCTAATGATTTACATGTTGCCTAACCACGTTAGGCGCGTCCTCAAAATGGCCGAAAAAACCTACCATATGATCAAAATTTCACTAGATTCTAATTTTTGTCCAAAATAAAAGATTTTTTAGGTCCACATTTCGTAAATATTATCACTAAAATATTGTCTTGGACGCTAGCTATATTTAATTGGATTCTGTGACAAAAAAGTTCAAAATTGTTGTTATTTCATTTGTTAATAACTCCGTTATTTAACAATATTTAGGAATAAAAAATAGCTCACGGCCGAGCCTAAAGTTTTATTTATTTATTATAAACCTTAAAACCCATAAAGCTTTGGTATTTTTAAAAAAATTATCCTCGCGCAACATCCTGCAAGACGATTTTCATTTGACTCCCCTCTTAAGTATACGGGATTCCCCATTTTTACAATGACTATTACAATTATTGAAAAAATAACCACAAAATTAAATTAAGCTACAATTAGATAACTAACTAACAAATAACAGGTACATATAGGCAGATCAAAAATATTTATATACAAATCACAAAATGATCACAGCTACAAGTAAAGAACTAATTTATTAAGGAACCATATGATTGATCTTAGATTTAAATTGAGACAATGTGCTGTTAAAAACATCCACTCGTGAACCAAAGGTGTTCAGCACACGAAGAGCTCTATCCATTGGTGAGTGCATTCCATAGTTTGTGGTATGAGGGAGGATATAATATAAATTAAAATTCCGAAGATTACGAGAGGGGACATTAAGTTGAACAAGTGATAGAAGGTCGGGACAGTCAATGAGACCATAACATAGCTTAAACACAAAACAGAGATCATAAACTTGACGTCTATGCTGTAAAGTGTGTAGTCTTAGCTTTCTCAATAAATCAGAGCGGTGGTAATTCTCTATCCTTACTCCAGACTTGTATGCGGCAAACCGCAAAAATTTGTTCTGGACCCTCTCCAGCATATCAGAACGAACAGCATACTGTGGTGACCATACCACAGTAGAATATTCTAAAATTGGCCTAACCAAGGAGCAGTACAAAAGTCTGGCGGGGGCAAGTGAGAATTCAGAGCAGCTTCTATGTTCTAATGCTTTGTAAACAAGAACCTGTTTCTTAAAACAATAAAGCTTATTTTGATTTGATTGATTTGATTTGATGTACAAAACCAAGCATTCTCATACCCCTAAGACTAACCCTATTAATGTGCTCCGCAAAGCTAAGATTTTCCGCAAACCAAACACCTTTTGATCTTTAATTTTGTTTACATAGCCCAAGCCTTTATTATCTATGACGTAAGATGTATTGCTGCGAAACATAGGCTGCCACTCTTTTAGGTCATTCTACCAGTTTCAAATACGATCTTGGGTTGCGTGGGCTCTCACTATTTAATATACAGGGTGATTCAAAAATCGATCACGAAACTTAGGGGGTGATTCTACTTGACAAAATAAGGGTAGAGCTTCTTATATATTTTTTTCAAAATGTCATTCGTTTTTGAGTAACAAGCCGTCAAAGTTCAATTTTATTTTGGTTTTTTCGCCATATTGCATTTATTTTTTAACCAATCCAGTTGATATTTGGCACAAAAATCGAGCTTTGCAGATTCTAAAATTTTAAGACAAAAGTACTTTTTTAAATACCGCCGGAAGGCACTTTACCTAAAACTTAAAATTTATTTATATCATAACTTTTTTATTTTGACAGATATCGCAAAGCTGGGGGCGCCATTTTATAGACAATTAAAAACCTAAAAAATAAGGTACTCTTTATTAAAGTCGATAAACCTCACCGTTTAGGCACCAATAGACATCAAAGTTTTCATCAATTTCAATCAAATTACCTACATACATACAGGGTGTCCAGTAACTGAATCGACAAATTTTACGGGACGATTCTACAACAAAAATTAAGAAAAAACCTCATATAAACATATGCCCTAAACGTCTTGGTTTTTGAACTACGGTGTGTTAAATATGTAATTTTTTATTATTTTTTTATTTTGACAGGGGCAAAGTTTCTCGAATACCTCGGCGGCCACCCTGTAGATTTCAATGATTTAATTCACCAGATTTTTTTGCTGGCTGGTAGTGTCAGATATAAATACATAATTTATAATATATATATAAATTGTTGTTATATATATATATATATATATATATATACATATATATATATATATATATATATATATATATATATATATATATATATATATATATATATATATATATATATATATATATATATATATATATATATATATATATATATATATATTACAATCAAAATTACTCCGACTGTGACATTTTTAATATCAGTTATCTCTCTCTGAAGGCAGTACTGGTTAGTAAATTGTAAGCTTGTTTGTTTTTTTTTATGTGTTTGTAATTTTTGTCAAGTTATTTGGTATATAGAGACTTTATGTTAGTTAATTTTGTACCATTTGGAATTGTTAATTCCGTAGTGTATGTAAATCAGTGGCGGCTCGTGACCTCTAAAGTTGGTGAATCACATTTAATAAATTCATGCCCCCCGCTGGTTTTTGGTCATTTTCATTCCACCTTGAAAAGGTGTTTCCAGCAAAACACACACTGCGTCATAAATTGGAAACGAATCCATTATAATCTATACTGTTATTAATAATAATAAATAATAATATTTAGCCGCGAAAAATCCACGCGCGTCGTCCCTATTTTAGCGATTTTTCACGTTCTAAAGCGCCTTACTACTAAACTGAATCACAATGAATCGCGGTGCACTGGTTCGCATTTCAGTCTTAACCATACGTGTCGTTTCCATGGCAACCGCCGTAAACAAGCGGCCTGCAGCAGCGAAATTGAGAATCGTTTTCCACACTTCTGGGATGTGCTTCTATTTCGGTCGTCGGCGCGCGGCGTTGTCGAGCACCTGTTAGTACAGCCTCGCTCGTCTCTGGTCGCTCTCTTTATCGGAATATCGGCGGCGCGCGGCTCAAGTAATTGAGTCGATTGGAATAAATTGATGAAACTTAAAATGTCGTAATTTGATTATTTGATATTTAATTCTAACCGAGGGAAAATAAAACTTTTTTCTTTTTAAGTAAAAGTAAATTGAAGACATTGTAGAAATATGTAAGTATTATACGAGAATTTTAGGTGAATCAGTGCTTCACTTGATTCATATGACCAGCCGCCACTGATGTAAATGAATAAATAAATAAATAACTATGGTAACAGGTAAGCTTATCAAGGGATCATCTATAAAGGGTAAAATATAAATACCATTCATGAAATAACATAACTTACAATATACTTAAATAATTATCGAGTTACCTAGTGGAAGATGGATGGTATCCAGTGCTCTGAGCACGCCCTGCCAAGAACGGAAAATGTTTTTGGTCCAGTTTGTCTTCTATGCAGTCTTCCATGATGTCTTTTACTACTGGAGTCCAACGAGACATTTGGTACGTCTGCTCGGTGATTCTCTCTTTCGTGGTACAGTATATTGCTTTTTCGGATACCTCCCTTTAAAATAAAAATAAAAATATGGTTAGAAACCCCATGATTTTCAAAGTTCTTTAAAGCACCTTTAACATTACCTCAAAACAGAGCAAATATGGTCATTCTCCGCCCACCGTTTACCGGTGAAGCTTTATATCCCCAAATCTCTGACGTCAAACATTATTTAGGAAGTATCAAGTATGTAATATTTGGTGTACTCCATTTAAAGTCTAGAACCGACCATAACGACACCAAAAGTGGTCCTTTGAATTCCAGTCTTTTGTGTTTTTGACAGTTTTGACACTCTTGACAGTTCAAGAACGGCTTCGGGAGGTTCTAGAGCATGAAAGGAATTCACCCAAAGTCGATTGATGAGATAAGGTCACGACATTCGCCATATTGGCTAGCGCGACTGTGACGTCAAGTCGGGCCATTTTCGGCCATGTTTGATTTTAAGCAGATCAGGGGCGTAGAATTAAGTAGAAAACCAAAAAGAACTGTATGTTGTAAACAAAATTTATTGGATTATTTTAATAGACATATCTTAAAACAAAAACATAAATGTGGCTTAAATGTTGAAAATTAAAAATTATCAAAGCGACGACAGCACGATGAGGTACCTGGCAGACCAAAACATTTTCCATGGTTCCGTAAGTCAAAAACCATTTTAAAAACTTTGTATACAAGGTGTCCGCTATCGCTAATGAACGGTACACAGAAAAACCACAGATTCATTATGCCAAAATATTAAGATTTAACCAAACATACCTAATATCCAAAAGTTTATAATAAGGAAGATACGGGGGTGTCATAGTAAAAAGAAAATGTAAACTTATTTCGATAATTGTTCCCCCTTTTTAAATATCTTAATAAAACGGTATCTAGGGGTTTTTAAACATTAGCTTTTCAGATCGAATATTAATTTTTGTGTGTAGACTAGAGGGCGATGGGTACACTAATTAAAATTCTCTAAAACTACCCAATTTTTTGTTACTACTCTGTATGTATGTAAACTAGTAAGTTTCTCTATGCTTTCTGCACAAAAAGGTATACTTAGTAAGAATCGGTCTTGACAACCGTTTTAAAGGTATTCAAATTTTAGTTGTTCAGTGCACCCGAAAGTATGTACCTTCAATAACATCGTATTAGCTATAATTACAACTGCGCAGATAAAAATAGCTGATATCTAAAAACTCCTGGATACCGAGTTTTATTAAAATGTTTAAAAGATACCAAAAATTATCGAAATGCATGAATAAAAATATTTATATCTCTTTAACACCCCTTATCTTCTAACTAACCAGAACTAACCAAAAACATTACACAGGTAATCCTTGCAAAATATACAACCAAAATGAAAATGGAAAATTTCCACAGTTTTTACCCAGTCTAAACCCCTTCTCGTAAAGAAACTCTGGAATTCACCTGTCACTTGTCAATGGTCACCTGTCATAATTATGTTAATCAATCAATGTGAGCAAACGGGGTTACTAAGACTTGTGTCGTTCAGACCTCATCGAGTAAAATCGGAATTAAATTCTGATGATAACTTCCAAATGGCTCAAGTCGAAGTAACCGCGTTTGCACACGTTCATTTCATGTATTGTTCTAAGTATTTTACTCAAAGCAGCTAACCAGAGCACGGAGTTGCGACATGACATTTGACAATGACAGTGACGTTTCGCAGATAGTTACGGCCACGCTCAGCAGAGGGATTACGAACTTACGATATGACTGGAGTGGTTGTCATTTCATCGAAAAGTGGTATACCATATGAAAGAACGACGACAGCCACCCCTATCGTATCGTAACTTGCTGGTTTCCTAAATATGTATGACGTAAGAGATTTCGAGATATAAAGCTCAACGGGTGGGCGCAGAACGTTAATATTTTCTCTCCTCCTCAGGCTGGTTCAAAAATAATGATAAGTAAACTACCTTACCTCATTAATAACATTAACGCCCAAGTACTGTAGGTTGGCAATAGTTTGTTTCTGGGTGATCTGCGCGTGAGTGGCCAATTTTTGCAGGTTTTCGTCGGTGATGCCGTTTTTCGTCATGGCATACAAGGCGATGATGCGCATCTTGTCGTATTGATCGACGATTTTCGGATCGAGCAGGATGGGTACGATGTTTCGCATGTGGTCTTTGATTTTTCACCTTCAGCGTCAGTGCCCATGGCTAAATCCTGGAAGAAACATTACACACACATTAAAGTTTTATGATAATTATCTGTTTTGCCACACATTCTCAACTGACCTTTTTCTCAAAAACCAAAATGATAGAAAATTTATGTATGAATGTTTTGCAGAATTTAGATCTTGAAAAATATACAGGTTGTTCTACTTAGAAAATCAAAATTTACGACACCTCCAGTTAAAAATAGGTGCATTTGTTACAAGTGCTTAAAAGGAGTATCAAATAAATAAAATAAATATATAAATAAATAAACCGAAATAAAAGACAATGTTATATCAAGTATTGACACCTGATGACACAATATCTCGTGGGTGACCTGGCAACCCTCCTAAGTGATTTCAAACATTTTTGCAGGAGGAACAAAAACTATTTAATCTGGTACTGGTTCATAAGTTGTGATATTTTTTGGGTCAGTATTGAGCTACAAAATGAAAAGAAATAGAAGTTTTAGTATAAATCTGTAAAAATATATATATTGACAGGCTGAGTTAAAGCGCCACTTCCATATATGGCGGTATGAATATTCGTGGTAGACTCGTCAGAAAAACCCTCCTAAAAAGGTTTTAAAAGTGTTCTTATCATGAAGTCCATTTCATTACTGGCCCAGGTAGGTACTATAAAACAAGAAAGCAAATTGATTTTATTTAGAAAAAAATAGGCTGGTTGCCATTTGGTATATTATACTAATAACATAATATGGCCTTTGTACAGGGTGTCCCATTTTGGTTGTCCCTTATGGGAAACTTGGAAACCATAAGAGATATTAAAAATCCGATACCCCATCCTCGAGCTCTTTTTGGAGAAAACATTTATGGTAAAAACAGATCATCGCTATCGCGAAGCGTTTCAGAGATACAGGGTGATTCTCGATTTTTCACTTTTTGAAAAGGCCCTGTACAGCTTTGTTGTTATTACAGATACGAGAAAACTAATTGCACATTATACAGACACTTTTTTCCGTAGAATCCAGTGGCGTAGCCAAAAAATTTTTTGAGCTGTCATTTTTGACATATGACCCAAACATGTTTTTTTTTTTATTAGGGACACCCTATAAATGATTAGGTAATTAAATTGCTTGTTTTTCTGATTAAAATAATATATCATAGTAGGTGGTTTAATAAATTTTTACGTCAAATAATGGAAAAATTATGATTTTAAAAACGCATTGCGGCTTCTATGTGTTTTTAAATTGTTTTATATTTTTCTTTAAAAACAATACTGCCATCCTTTAACTCAGGAGACATTTCCGTAAAAAGAAAAACAAAAATTAATTAATTAAATTTTTTTTATTATTATTTTTATTTTTTTTTCTACGGAAATGTCTCCTGAGCTAAGGGATGACAGATTCCTTTTAAAACAAAAAATAAAACAATTTAAAAACAGATAGAAGCCGCAATGCGTCTTTAAAATCATAATTTTCCAATATTTGACATAAAAAATTTATTAAACCACCTACTATGATATATTATTTTAATCAGAAATAATTAATAGTTTAAAAACTAAAAAACACGCTTTTATATGCAACCGAACTAAAAATTAGAAAATAATTTTTCATAAAAAAAAATATTGTCATTTCATAGTAAAAAGCGTGGGGTGCATTTTACTATTTTTTCATAACTTTTCCATCATAGATATTTGCAAATATAATAATTATAACATTTAATATATTTATCACCCCACGCTTTTACTATGAAATGACAATATTTTTTAATAAAAATTATTTTCTAATTTTTAGTTCGGTTGCATATAAAAGCGTGTTTTTTAGTTTTTAAACTATTAATTATTTTTCATTTTTTAGTTTCTGCTACTCTTGACAAAATGGCGAAATTTTTTTAATGAACAAGAGTGGCAAATTTTAAAATTCTTTCCAACAGATTGCAACTCACTAAAAATTTCTTCTTCATTAAGTAGCAAAGTTTGAAATTTTGCCAACAGATGGCAATCCAGGCAATGTTTGGACCGTTGCCAATATATTGCAACCCACTAAAAAATTTCTTCTTCATTTAATAGCAAAGTTTGAAATGTTGCCAACATATGGCAACCTAGGTGTTGTTTTTATATTTTTATAATATAATGGAATTTTTTTCCTGGCGATCCAAAAAAGAATGTTAATTTTTATTAATTGCACTAGTATTATGTATACATTACACATAATGTAATTTTTATTATGGAATCCTTGAACTAATGGTGCAACTAACCCTATATTTTTATTGTTCATAAAAATTGAACACCAATGGTGCAACTAACCAAATTGTGTAAAAACTAAAAAATTTCTTCTTCATTTAATAGCAAAGTTTGAAATGTTGCCAACAGATGGCATCCTAGGTGTTGTTTTTATAATATAATGGATTTTTTTTCCTGGCGATTCAAAAAAGATAACGGGATACTGTTTTTAAATTATTGCATCTTCATCGGTCCTTGACACGTGTGCAAAGTTTCAAAGAAATCGAATAGCTGGAAGTTGGTTAAAATTAGGCTCAAAGATTCCGTTACATAGATAGACAGATGGATAGATTGTTACAACCCAAGTTAATAAAAGCGTGTTAAAAAACAAGCAATTTAATTACCTAATCATTTATAGGGTGTCCCTAATAAAAAAAAACATGTTTGGGTCATATGTCAAAAATGACAGCTCAAAAAATTTTTGGCTACGCCACTGGATTCTACGGAAAAAAGTGTCTTCATAATGTGCAATTAGTTTTCTCGTATCTGTAATAACAACAAAGCTACAGGGCCTTTTTGAGGATGGGGTATCGGATTTTTAATATCTCTTATGGTTTCCAAGTTTCCCATAAGGGACAACCAAAATGGGACACCCTGTAAAATGGAAATAGTCTTACCTGTTCAACTTTACATAGTTTGTCCACATATCCTTGGTACTGCTTCATACAGTCCTCAGCCAACTGCAAATGAGTCGCATATTTCGACAACTCTTTCTGGTACTGCGGCATCTTTTTGATCATCGTCGACAAATCTTTCATTGATTGCTTGTCGCTTGCCGTCATTCTTTTAGAATCGGTGAATTTTTTCAGATTCTTCGTTACGCTTTGTGAAACCACGGCGATGTGCTGGTGACGCAATTCGACCCACATATCATCGTTTTCGTCTAGAAGGACTTCTTTCTTAGCACCTGATGCTTCATATCTAATTAAAAAAACATTAATCACTATGTCATTAAATCGTATCGTTATGGCTCAAAATCACCAAGGTGGGAAATTTGCTTCGGAAGCAAATAAATTATATCAAAGGTATTTTTATTGGCCAAATATTAAAATAAATAATTAGTGTTTTAGTCAGTTTAAAAGAAATATCAATGATTTTAAATAAAAACCCTTCTTCTACAACAACAAGATGATATAATACTGGTAGGATGTGAAAAAATGGTTTACTTTAGTCTAGAGTTAATCCTGAAAAATATTCCAGGAGAAACCATCTGATAACCTTAATAGTTGCTTTAAAAAATTTGACACAGTGATTATGGATAATGAAAGAAACGAGTTATAGGTCACAGAATATCGTCATAACTGACCAGAGTCGTTATTAGGATTGTTTAAAAACACAAGTTTTATCATTACCACATTCAGCTGAAATAAGTGTTATTGGAAGTAGCATTATAAGCAACTAATGAATTTTTTTCTGTGAATTTTAAAAATGGTGGCAGATAATACAAAATATTTTAATTTTGTGCTTTTTTCCAACAAATTTACATTTTGCAATAACGGCTTAGTAAATAAACATAGCTATATCACAGCCTACTTACATTTAAATAGACATTTGGAATAAAAATATGTTAAAACGGAATTTACTTAAAAGTATAAAAGATAGGTATAGGCAACCTATACACCATTTGAAAGAGCATTTGGTTTGTCAACATGTGGTGTAAAAAAATACAGGGTGTTCCATTTAAAATAAGAGAGATATTGCAATTTGATTTTCTTAAAAATTGAAATTATTTTTTGATCACCCTGTATAATCTATGATCTCGATATGACCTACGTATGATAAGGCAGACTTTTCCTAATCTTGTAACAAATTTTAAAGTTTAAGGAGTTTATATTATTAAAATAAAATTAATTTAATTGCACCCCTGCATTTTGAAAAAAAACAAATATCACAAAAACGACTAAAATTAGTCACTTGGTACTATAAACAAACTTAAATTATTTTTTTATGTAGAATCTAAAACCGTCATAAAATATAGGGTGTTCCATTTAAAAAAATATAACTTTCATATGTCACCCTTTTTGAGACATCCTGTATAGAGTAAAATAATTTTATACTGTGGCCTTATCCGACCTGTATATGTTTCAGTATTTACTTTTTTCAAAACCCTATGGTTATCCAGCTACAAACCGTGTCGTATATGGTGGGCCACCCTGTATTTTATAATATTTAAAATAATATACACAAAAATCATTTCGGGAACGCGTCCCAAAGTACAATCTGTAAAAACAAAGAATAAACAAATATATTAATTTATCAAAATAAAACATTTTCTATTACCTATGACTAGCACATTTTTATAATTTACTAGATTTTAGACAAATTCTTTAAAAAAAATAATTTTTACAAAGAACAATGCAAAAATTTATTGTCCGGACATTTATTTATCATTTCACTGAACACACTTGTTATTGGGCCTTAATAATATATAGTGACCGCAACTATTAAGTTTTAGGGCTTAATAGAAAGAGAAACCAAAATATAATCTGCTCCAATTCATATTATGCATATAATATGGTAGAATAGAGGAAAAACTAATAATAAATAATCAACTTCATACTTACACATATACATCGTTTTGTATGTTCAGTAAATCGTAAGCCATAGCTTGGAAAGTCAGTTCATGTAACAGTGGTGATACACAATCAAAGCCACGATCCAGAATCAATAATTGAGATCTTGCCTTTTCTGGACCTTCTCCCATTGTTGGTTCGTCTGCCTTGTATGCATCCAATTTTTGTTGGATTAGTTGGGCCAATTCCACATTTCGATCCCAATCACTAAATTATAAAAAAAACCTTAAGAGGATGCCGTAGCACGTTAAATTAGCTAAAACGCGATTCGCTGCCGTTTTTAAATACTTGTTTTGAGAAAAGTTGTACATAGAAAAGTTTCTTAAAATAGTCCAAAGATTATAGGAAAGTTAATTGATTTTTGGTAATGGCAATAATTAACACATTAAATTTCCCAAAATTACAAAACCGTAAAAATAACCAACTTTCCGATAATCTTTGGATTATTTTAAGAAACTTTTCAATATACAACTTTTTTATCAAACAAATATTTAAAAAACGGCAGCGAATCGCGTTTTAGCTCATTTAACGTTCTACGGCATCCCCTTAAAACAACATGAAAGTTAAAATTTGGAAAATAATAATTAAAAAATATAAGAGCTTTCCACAAACGAAAATTATTGTTAATTTTTATGTACTTTTTATAAAGCAAAAATTTAAAAAATAAACCATATAAAAATAGGCTTAATCTTAGATTACATTTAAAAGTTTGATATTTCCTTTTTATAAATAATATTTAGGCCAAAATAGCTATTTATGTATCAAGAGCGTTACTAGGACTATAATGCCCTGAAGGTCGAAATAGATTTCGACCTGATGGGCATTATAGTCCAGTATAGCCCGTGGTGCATACAATGCTTTATGTTTTACCCAAAAGAGTTTTTCAATGACTAATTACATTATTTATTCGCAATATAAAAAATAAGTTGCACCTGTACCTGTATTCGTAAGTAGATAATGACTGGTGTTAAGTTTGACTTTGATGTTTCTATCAGTTAGTCAGTTGGCATTTTTATTTAACGATTTGCTCAAAATGGAAGAAATTCCACAAAATATAAGAGAAAAGGCCATAAAAGCGACCGAAAATCTTTTGCCAGTTAAATCAAGGCAACAGTATGATCGGGAGTATGGCATATTTGGTATTTGGAAAGATGCGAACGCAATTCTTCAAATAACCGAAACCGTTTTAATGGCATATTTTCAGGAACTGGTAAGTTATTGATTTTATTTTAATACATATGTTTGTATAAACTTGATCTTTATTGTGAGAGAAATAAAATTGGATAAGCAATAAAATTTCCATATTAGCGCATTAGGGCATTATAAGCGGGCATTATCATAATGCCCGCTTATAATGCCCTAGGTGTGATAGCAGGTATTATTGCTACCATAACATATTCCGTTTCTAAGGTATTACAGATCAATAATAGATGGGTAAAACATAAATAAATTAAAACCTGATGCAATTTACGATGGGCGGTAAAAATTTATGAAAAATACTAGATTCGCCAAAAGATAATTCTAAATATTATTTCCACGGTTTCTAGAGATTATTTTTGCCATAACTCTCCCTAGAATTCTCATATTATGTACCTGCGATATCTGACTGATGGATATTCTCCAAGAGTGGCACAAAGTGTGGCAATTTGTTCAGCCATTCTTTCCAAGTTTGCGCTGTATTTCTGAGAAAGGATGGGTTGAAATAGCATTGGAATGTTTCCGAGCAGTCGAGTGAGAATACCTATTAAAAAAACGTTAGTTTCCTGTTCATTTAGGTTTAAGTGTTTGTTCTTAATATTTCGAAAAATTACAGAAAAGTAAGAATACTAGCGATTCAAATTAACACAATGTTGCAACATGGTCAATCAGCTGATAAAAATGGGTATCCAGATCCTATTTGGCGAAAAATATTTACAGAAATTACACGATTTTTGATTTCGTGTCTCGGTAAAAACAAGCATTTTTGAAAATATGGTATTAAATTTTATAAAAACATATTAGGCATTATTTTCTAACAACCTAAATAAAAAGAGTAGTTGCCATCAGTTTTTTTCACTGCAAAATCTTTAACAAAATCCATGATGAGAAACCCTAAAACACTTAAAAGAGGTTGTGGTCTAACTTTTCTATTCTTTATCCTATTCATCCAATAAATCACAAAAAATGCAATACTAATAGCGACAACATCAAACAAAATATGACAAAAAAATGTCATAGTTCACTAAACGGGTTAAAAAAAGCCATAGAGGCGCTTAACCTGAATCGCTAATACACTTAAATGCCAATTTTGATTATATAGGGCTCGGAGAGAAAGAGGGTGCTCAGGCGTTCGGCATTTTGCGCATCATCTTGCCGCGATTAGACGTCCAAACGTACAATGTGTTGTTACATTAAGGTAGTTCTACCGATTACACAAGAGTCAAATGAGTGCTTAAGGTAATTTAACTACTGTGGTATTTATATTTGGCAACGCTGCGTAAAAACAATAGAAATCATACGCAAAAATCTATTGCACAAGCATTTTTAAACAAGTTATAGGTTTTAAATTATTGGTATGTTTATTTACTAATAAAATCTCTAAACCGCCCTTATCATATCACCAACAAATATAGTTCATTGAAAAGACAAAACAGTCACTGAATTTTTTTAAACAAATTTGTAAAACATGGAAAGTTTCTGTAAACTAACCTGTCAACTAATGTAAATATTGATACATCGGATCATTGGATCTTCTAACCGAAAAACGTATTGGACTGGCATCAATTTTTTGTCACATATACCGTATTCTATAAACTTTTTCGTCGCATAAATGTAAAGTGTGATTTATCGTTGTACTTATAATTAAAATACGAGTGTATTAAGTTTAAAACCAAATATTCCGCCCACTTAAAAAACAAAGTTGATGATGGTGGCTCACAGACGAAACGTCGGATCTTAAATTTAGTGACATTATTTTATAGAACAGGAAAAGTGCCAACGTTAATGTGTCGTTAGTTTTAAAATATCTCTTTAAATAAACCAAGAAAACAATAAAAACTGTTTCGCAAAATTTCGGTTTTTCCGGATAATTCCGTAACGGCTGCAAATTTTAAAAACGGAATATTGGTAAGCATAAAATGCGCAACTTTGCCCCAATTTAGCCAACCCAGTATCTCCTCCCGTTTCCGAGATCCTAATGGTGTTCCTCAAATTGGTAACAGCCTGTATATTTAAGCGTTACCCTTCAAAATTTAGGTGTATTCTTCTCCGATCATACAACTGAGAGTAATCTCCCAAAATTTCATCGAAACCGGTAAAAACTTTTGAGCTACAACACGAGCAATTTTTGAAAAAGTGGTTTCGAGATCGCGTTTAAAGTTTTAACTTGTGAAATCTATTAATGCGAAAACTAAAAAATATTCTATAACTCAGCAAATATTTATCGGTCAATTGTTTGGTTATTATACTTTCAAAGTATGTCAAAAAATGAAATCGATTTTTAAAAACTCTAAGAGGGATTCCTCCTCTTAAGAACTTCAAATTACAAAAACCTTCCTTTCTTCAGCTAGGTCTTACAAAAAACGCAAAACTCAAATCGCGAAACTTGTTTTAAATTCTGACACATATTTTTTATCAAAATCATTTTTTTCCAAATCTCATTTTTAAATAAGGGCGTAGTTTCCAGGAAATTCGATTTATTCCTATATTATTTATAATATTTTAAACCAGGTAATAAAAATATAAGAAAATAACAAAGTATTTTAATTATCTGTCCATAAAAAACGTAAAACATCACTATAGCACATTGAAATAAACATTAAAATAGCATGCTCAACTCTAATCAAAGCACATCTAGCACAAACCTGAGACTCGTAGGGCAAAAACGCAATGTTGATCTCCTTCAACGTTTTAATTTTCTTAGCTGCGCAAGATTTGCACAGCTCGTTAAACAACTCCTCTGGGCAAACTGATTATAAAAACAAATTATTAAAAGTCAACCAGTAGACAGTGGTAAATATGACACATAATATCATTATTTAACCTAATGTCAAAAAGTAATAACGTACCAGTTTCAAGTTATGATGTTAAAATTTAAATGTTAAAATAATAGCTTTGTTCGCGGGTTCGATTCTGAACCGGTTCTGGGACTATTCGCATACGCAGTGAAAAAGCAATGTTCGCGGTTAGTAAAATCCTGAATTTTTAGTAACAGTTCTGTGTTCGCGGGTTACAATGGAATCAGTTCGTTACCGGTTCGTAACCTGATTAGCAGTCCTGGGATTTTTGTTGGAACTAAAAGTTCAGTTCGGAATTTCATGCGCATTGTCGACATGGTCAGCTGTTTTCTGTTTTTGTAACCGTTGTATTACAGTTTATTTATTTCTGCCACTTTTTATGCGGGTTACTATACCTGTTGAATATTTTTTTTATATTTTTGTGATTCTGAGCGTATATAAACAAAGGATTTTTAATTGTATTTCGTATGAATGTATGTATGCAATAAAATAAATAAAGATTTAATTAAAAAATATAGACAATATTACAAGATTTTACCATTTCTTGTTGTTTGAATTTTATCTTTAGTTAAATACACATACTTATGTTAAAAACGAGAGGAGGCAGGGGATCCCTCGTCTTCTGCCGAGAGACCTCGAGTGGCTTTCGACAGTAGAACAATTTACCTTTTTGTTTAAATTTAATTTTTTTTTGTGTAGTATCCAATTTAACCATGAAAAATCCTAACCAAAAGGCTAGGTTAGAATACATCCTCAGCTGTATAGAAAATCGTTCGCGGTAAATAAAAATTCCGAACTAATAAATAACTAGACATGCGCTTTAAAACAATTCTAAACCAGTTCGGTTCTGGTTCAGAATCGGTTCATTACTAGACCCGCGAACAAAGCTATTAGTGCTTGGGCCAGTAATGAAATGGATTTCATAATAAGAACCCTTTCAAAACATTTTTAGGGGCGTCCGTTTAACGAGTCTACCACGAATATTCATACCGCCATATATGGAAGTGGCGCTATAACCCAGCCTGTCAATATTTCGGGTATCGGCCTGGGCAAACGCGTCACTTTTTTGACGGACGAGTTTACCACAATGTTTTATAAGCAATTTTTAAACATTTTGCCAAAAATCGTAAGGGTAACAGTTGCATGCAAAATATTGTGGTAAACTTTTCCATTAAAAAGTGATGCGTTCGCCCAGCCCGACACCAGGAATATTTGCTATTGACAGGCTGAAATGAATATTCGTTTTTTTATATCTTTGGACAAACCACGAAGGCTAAAAGCCTAAATACTAACGTACCGTGGGTGTCTTAAGCGAGGTAAGGGGAGTTTGCTGACACAGGACTTAAATACTTGAAGATTTGGAGGGAAAGGAAAGACGTCCGCGGGTAGCAGGTACCACATTCTAAAAACTCTAGAGATAAAAAACATACATAGTGGGAAGTTCGGGACCTGCCCAGTTGGACCGTATAGGGATGCATACGTGCGGCACCACGAGTTTCTCTGGCGGGAACCGTGAGCGGAGGAACTAAACTGGACAATTCTTCAGAGCCGAAGCCATGGAAGTATCTATAAAAAAGCTATAAATCCCCCACAGCCTGACGATGGGCAAGAGAGGAAAGCCGTTGTGTAAGCGAAGGACCATTAATAAGACGAATAGCTTTTCTTTGGATGGAGTCAAGAATGCTTAGGGTTGTGGGGGACGCCATGCCCCAGATATGAGAACAACAGTCCAAGGGAGGTCGGTTTTGGGACACATATAAAGTGTATAAATTAGAAGGGGAAAAAATACTTTTTGGCTCGAAAGAGAAATCCAAGCTTTTTGAAGCTCCCGTGGCTATAGATACAATGTGTTTATGCCAGTTAAGGTTACTTTCAAATGTGGCGCCCACAAGATTGAAGGTGTCTTTGCTCTGTAAAACTTGGCCGCTCATAAGTAGAGGATGAGTATTTGATGACTCTTTTCGCGACAAGGAACATGATTGTGTTTTGGATGCATTAAAATGGACGAGATTTTGGCGCCCCAATCCAATATTAAATTAAGATCTTGCGAAAGAGATATCTGCATCGCCATGCGTTTGTTTTCCAAATCAGGTTTAGTGATGGGTTTAGGAACCTGAATACTGGAGTGAAGGGTACTATCGTCGGCGAAACTATGAATGGAATTAGTTGTCGACGAAAGAAGGTCGTTGATGTGAAGAAGAAACAATTTGGTGTCAGAACTGAGCCCTGAGGCACTCCAGCATTTACTTGGTGAAAGCTTGAAGAATGGCCGTCCACAATAACTGATATACGTCGATCAGATAGATAACTAGAGAGCCAATTACAGAGTTTAGTTGAAAGACCATATGAGGGAAGTTTATTAAGAAGTGCGTCATGCCAGACTTGGTCGAAAGCTTTAGATATATCAAGAGCAACGATCTGGGACTCACCTATAAACTCAAGAGACTTATTCCAGCAGTGTGATACGTGGTAGACTCGTCAAAAGGAACCTCCCTAAAAAGGTTTTAAAAGGGTTCTTATCATGCAGTCCATTTCATGACTGACCCAGGCACGATATGAATCTCCCTCACAAGTCACTTGCTCAGTTTTTACAACAAATATTTAAGTTTCTATTGATGCATTAGTATTAGAAAACCAACATTACAACTAAGGAGAACCAAAATCATGAAATTTTCCAGTTTTTTTTTATGTTTAGTCCGATTTAAAGTTTATGAATGGATTATTTAACTTTAAAAATTTAATTTTACTTTGTGTATCATCTTTGATTTTGATATAAATTAAGCGAAAAATGTAAAAAACGACACTTTTCATACTTTTGAAAATAATACATAGTTTATTAAAGGTAAATTAACAATAAAATGAAAATCTTTCACTCCAAAAGTTAAAACGGCTATTTTTTATTTAACTTTTTATTTTAAGAAACTGCCAAAAGCTTACTTTTATACAGATTGTTTTTTCTTACATAGTACAACGCATGTAGTCTACTCTAAACCAAAAAATAAATACATTGACATGTTTTTTTGTAAACATGTAGCATGCCCTTTTCATATAATCGTATTTTTACTTGTAAACTATTTTTTCTTCTATATTTTTAAGTATTGTTATACTTTATGGACTAAAATACCAAATTACTTGTTAAGGCTGACGAACACACAAGTACTAGCAGTGTTGGTTAAACATTGTACACTAAGACACCACCACCAAGCTAAGTTAGTACATTTCAATTATACAGTGTGATTTTTTAACGTAGAATATCAAGTTTCCTTAAATAATATTTACAGTCATGATAGGCATATTTTCACTTAACCAATCTCAAAAATCTGAAAACAGGTAAAATTTAAAAATATTTGGACTTAGCAAATGCACACAGAATAATAAAAAAAAATAAACAGAATCCATTAAGATTAACTAGGTGTACTTAGGTTATGTCAAGTTTTAGTGAAATAGGCCAAAAACTACAAACAAAAAGAAATTAATGTTCCTATCAAACTTCATATTAAGTTATACATAGTATCTGAAAATTTTAAATTTTTTGCCTTATTTCTTGTCATTTTTATTATAAGATGGGTCACGGAAAAATAAATGTTTGGTTTTTGTCAAAAATTGGGTAATCAAAAAAAAATTAATTGCATTGTTATTCTAGACATATATTTTTTCCTTTTTTATCTTTGGACAAACCACGAAGGCTAAAAGCCTAAATACTAACGTACCGTAGGCGTCTTAAGCGAGGTAAGAGGCGGTTTGTTGACACGGGACTTAAATACTTAAAGATTTGGGGGAAAGGAAAGACCAGGCCTGTCCAGTTGGATTGTATAGGGATGCATACGCGCGGCACCACGAATTTCTCTGTTGGGAACCGTGAGTGAAGGAACTATACTGGACAATATATTTTATTATCTTACAATCACAACAACAAAATATTCCGAAAATTACGTGGTACAGTGAAAAAAACCTACACACCAGAAGGCTTTAGCAGGATTTGTAAAGGTGCGTTCAGATCTAAACCACGATCTGCAACCGTACCTCGGCCTAGTCGCAAACCACGTTGCCAACAGAAATCTCGCAAGTAGGACAGACAATGGCTAATTTGGACGAATGTTTGGCGAATTGTTGCAAGTATGGACGCGGCTATAACTATACCATGTAAAAAGTCTTCACCGGGGGTACATACAAGCACGCAAAACTATCACTTTTATATAAAAAGTCAGTGTATTTTGTAATACACACAACCAAATTTACGCGCTAACGTTGATTTTTTATCCAAATGTGACAGTTTTGCATGGCCGTCTGTAACCCGGTTATAGCCCAAGCAGCAAGCTGACGTCCTTATAACGTCATTTTTAAGTCATTTTTGGTCATAGGACGTCAACAGACCAAAATTATGACGTTATTTTAACGTCATTTTAATCACGTGTTTTTGACGTCGTTAAAGTGAGGTCTTTTCGACCTCATTTTTTCGTCATACTAGCTCATAAAAAGCAAATGACGTCATGTTTAGAAAACCCGCCAGAAAAATTTTGTGACATTATATGATTCGTGTCAAAATCCAACCGAAGTATCATATGCCAGAAAAATAAGACCAATAATTTTACAAAATTGAAATAGGAAAAACTCTACCAATAGATGGCGTAATGGACAATAAACTACTACGTTTATTCAACTTTTATCGCCTACACCGTACCGATGAGACCAAAATAGATCGAGACCGGTCTACGGTTGGTGATCTCAATTAACTTTGAAAAAATATCTTCGGCTAGTGTTAAAATCTGCATCTCCAGGTTGGACAGTGTCCCGAGAGATGCGACCTTGCAGCGCAAGGAAATTGCAAGCAGTAAGGAGTGTTTTTCTATTTCAATTTTCAAATAAAATATAGTATCATTTTAGCTTTAAAAAAAGTATATACGTCAATTTTTCGTCATCTTAAGCACGTCATTAACGGGACGTCTTCTGTCTGTGACTTAGGGAGGTCAATTTAACGTCATTTTGTCGCCATCTTATGACGTCTTTGCTGACCAAATGTGACCAAAAATCACTAAAAAGAGACGTCAATAAGACGTCAGCTTGGGTTTGTAAAATTGTCTGTGATATCTTTAGAGACATGGATATTAATATAAACAATTTGTACTCTATTCTATTTTGTTTTGTTTCAAATTTTATAAATATAGGTAAGTTTAAAAACACGCCTAACATAGAAAATAAATATTTATTACCTAAATTTACGTTAAAAAGTGCACTGTAGATAGTTAAGGTCAAAGCAAAAAGCAATATGGTTATTAGGAATAATTTAAAAATTGAATGAATTTCTACCTGCGCCTCATTTGGAATAAATGCAATGTTGATTTCTTTTAAAGTTTTTATGTGTTTCGCCACTGGATGGTGTGATAAGTCATTAAATAACTGATCTGGACATGCTACAAAAAATAACAAAAACAAAAAATTAAATGAAAAAAAAAAAAATGTTTTTGTGCTTAAAAATAGCGTCGGAAGAAGAAAATTCCTTTTTTTTTTTGTAAGGATGGAGAAAAAAGTTATTTGATTAATAATTTATAATAAAGTGTATGATAATTGCCTCCGATTTTAATATAATTTTCTAGAAACCTGCGGCAACTCCGATTTGAACCAAATTTGGTATACGGGGTTTTTTGGGGCGCTGATCACGAATCTTATTTTCACTATATTCCCCCTTCTTTTTGCACACAATTCTTAATTTAAAGCTAAAGTGTCACAAAATGTTTGATTTTCACCTTTTAAAACCCCGTTTTTCTACGTTTTTTACATTATTTTTGAATTAAATTGCTTGGCTATTCTTTGATAATGCGGCAACCATACATATACATAGGGCTTCATGGCACACTGGGATTGAAATGATTCAAAGTACAGCTATGCAATTTAATGCAAAAATAATATAAAATACGTAAAAAAACGGGGTTTTAAGAGGTGAAAATAAAAATATTGTGTGCCACTTTAGCTTTAAATCAAGAATTGTGTGCAAAAGAAGGGGGAATATAGTGAAAATAAGCTTAGTTCAAATTTGAACTTTGATGATGAATATCTCGAGAACGAAACGTTTCCGCCAAAAAATTCTTTCAGATTCGTGATCAGCGCCCCAAAAACCCCTGTATACCAAATTTCGTCGGGGTTGCCGCACGTTTCTAGAAAATTACCAAAATTCTTAATATAACACTAAATTGGCACATAATATTTTTTAAACAGCAAAAAACGTTTTTTTCTTTTTTTTAACTTATAGGTTTCAGTACGTTTTTATATTAATTTAAAAGCTTCATTTTATATCTGTCACCTGTGACAGCTTAAAGTGTATGCATGGTTGCGGCGTTTAGGAGTAAAATAATTGCAATTGAATAACACAATGGTGTAAAAATAAATAAAAAAATAGGTTTTTAAAAGGTGTTTATAAAATATTGTATGCCAATTTAGTGTTACATCAATTTTGTGCAAAAAAGGGGGCATATAGTGACAATGAAGATAGTTCGATTTTCAACTTTGATGATGTATACAGTGTGTCCCAGGATATGTGTTACAAGAGGACAAATGGACCAAAAGCTTTGAAATTTTTAAACTTCTTTTGGGAAAACTGGTCGCATAGTCCAAAACTCATAAATACAAAATTTTACTTCAATTGGTAATATACATGGCTAGAGCTAAGAATATGAAAAATTACAAAGAGTAAAGTAATAATAAAAGAACTTGTATATTTAAATCAGCCGCTCAACGCTGACGCTAATTATCGTGGCCGAGGCCTTAACAGTTTTAAAAATAATTGGCTTATAGCAGCGAAATTTAAAAATATATATATTTTAAATTACTTATTTTTCTTTTAAATATTACTCCCCCTTGTCAGTTATTTAAGTTGTATGCGTAATGTAAAAATTGAAAATTACATTTTTAAAAATTTTCATGCTTTAGCTTCAAATTTTGACATCAAATTCAATTCTCTACAACATTTACTAATATTTTGTACTATTTAAAAAATATATAAGTGGTAAGCTTCTGGGTATTTTTTAGTTATAACTCGCCTTGTATAATACCAAATCAGGGGAAAGGGAAAATACAGAAAATTACAGAAGTATTTCTAGACAGTCCGCAATTCCAAAGTTTTTCGATAGTATTGCCTACGATCAGCTTAGTTGGAAGTGTGGGAGAATGACTGGGGAAAGTCAGCATGGTTTTGTGAATGGCAGGGGAGCGATTACAAATTTGGTGTCATATGAGACCATTCTGTTGAATGCGTTGGAGCAGGGTTCTCAGGTAGATTTGATATACACTGACTTCTCCAAAGCATTTGACAGGGTGAATCATAGGTTGCTTATAGCTAAGTTGCGGGTGCTGGGTTTAGTGATCGATCTGTACGCTGGTACCAAAGTATGCTTGTAGGTAGAAGACAAAAAGTAAAGATTGGTAATTTTGAATCGGGGTGGATTGAGGTAACGTCAGGTGTTCCTCAAGGGGGTCATTGTGCTCCAATATTATTTAATTTGTTTCTGAGTGATTTGGACAGCTATTTGAACAACTGCCATTTTCTGCTCTATGCTGATGACTTGAAACTGTTTCGTTTACGGGGAAAGCTTTACAAATGTTGGGTTTTATCTTGAGGGTGGGTGCGGATTTGTCAGTGAATTTACTGCGTTTACTGTACTGTTCTCTTGTGAGATCTCACATTGAATATGCATCTATGATATGGTCCCCTTTTTATAATATCTATAAAACCCAGTTAGAGAATGTTCAAAAAAAATTGTGAAGTATTGTGCATTTAAACTGAACATGCGGGATAGGGTCGAGGAAGTCTCCTCTCATCTTAACCTGCCACCTCTGGAGGTCAGAAGGGCGGTTAGTGATATGTGTTTTATTCACAAATTAATCAATGGAAACATTGATTGTCCGGTTCTTCTTGGGCAAATTTGTTTAAAAATCCCTACTCGATCGCTTAGAAGTAATCAGCTATTTTCAGTTCAATTTCATCGGACTAACTATGGCTTTCATGCTCCAATCTCACGCTTCCTAGCATATTTGAATGCTTATCCTAGTATAGATCCTTTTGGAAGCTCACTTAATCTCTTTCGAAAGCAATGCTTCAGATCACTACTAAGTGGTTAATGTAAGTGTTAATTTGTAGATTCTATAACTATGATTTTCTGATATATGTATAAAGTAATTTTATTTTATGTTTTATACTTATCTTTTAATATTTTATGTATCTGTAAGAAATGTTATAATGGGGTATCCCGTATATTGCCTAAATAAATAAATAAATAAATGGAGTAAAATTTTATATGTAAGTATTAGTTTTAAAATGGGACCGATTTTTACAAAATTTCGTTTTAAAATTCAAAAATTTTTGGTTCATTTTCCTTGCACCTTGTAAAACAAAACGTTTCTGATTAGTTTTTTAGATTCTTGATCAGCAATGTAAAAACCCCTATACCAAATTTAGTCAAAATCTTAGTTCCTCCCAATCGCGAGACAATTACCAGGCGAGTTTATTAAATAACTATATCCCAAAAATATGAATAGGTTTTTTTTTAAATATTTTTAACAACAAAATGTTTTCCATACATGTCCAACTTTTTGGCGGTCACTAAGTGTTATTAAGTCTCTATATAATTTTAAAAAATTGTAATAATAAGAAATAAACCTTACCTTCAGTGAAGAAAACATGTGCACCTTTGTACATAATATGTTTCACCCCATCAAAGTCCCTCATCAGGGCTTCGACAGACTCTTTTGACGGTGTGATTAAGTAAATGGCCTCCATTGAAGATAAAGGTTCCCGTGTTTTGAATATATCTTCAACCACTAAACAAAAATCCATAAATAAACAAAACATTTTCTTTATTACTTGCAGAAAAGGTAGTTTTTCTATTTGCGTGCGCAAAGTTGAACTTTGCACACTGAATCCTAGGTTAGATAATGTTATTGGTTTTTAGAAAACAACAAATGCACGTCAAAACAGACAAATACTATTTACGTTAAAAAATATTAAAATATAAAAAAATATACAGGGTGTCCGGGAAAATGTGGGAAATCTCTGCACACGTATGGACCAGATGAAAATAACACGACAAGTTCCTATAAAATTTTTTCCGTTTAAGCCCCCTGCCGAGATATGATCCCCTAAGGGGGCAGCTAGAAATCGATTTTTCGTGAATAACTTTTAAAGCGCTGTGTATAATTTGATAATATTTTAGTACGATGCATGCTAGTAAAGACCTCTCTAAAATAGTGCCCTTGAAACTTATGTCGCTTCTTTAGTTTGCCTGGACGGACTAATTTTCGCACATTATTGATAACATTTTTACGCCCTGTATGGTGAAGACACAAAAATATGTTTTTGGGTAGTTTAAACCTTTTGCTAAAAAAAGGTACTCTTGTTTAACATCGAAAAAGGAGCCGTTTTCGAGTAAAAAATTATTTTAACAACATTTGCAACAAATTCCTGACCTGCTACGAGAGGACTTCAATACTGAATCAAAAATTACAAATTACATCAAAATAAAATATTGTAT
This sequence comes from Listronotus bonariensis, assembly GCA_014170235.1. NCBI lineage: Eukaryota > Metazoa > Arthropoda > Insecta > Coleoptera > Curculionidae > Listronotus > Listronotus bonariensis. The sequence goes on from JACEGR010001506.1 coordinate 90,550, forward strand.
TATTACACAAAAATAAACTCTTATTGTTAAAATAATTTTTTACTCGAAAACGGCTCATTTTATCGATGTCAAACGAGTACCTTTTTTTAGCAAAAGGGTTAAACTACCCAAAACTATATTTTTGTGTCTTCACCATACAGGGCGTAAAAATATTATCAATAATGTGCGAAAACTAGTCCGTCCCTGGCAAACTAAAGAAGCGACATAAGTTTCAAGGGCACTATTTTAAGAGGTCTTTACTAGTATGCATCGTACTAAAAATATTATTAAATTATACAGAGCGCTTTAAAGGTTATTCATGAAAAATCGATTTCTAGCTGCCCCCTTTAGAGGATTATATCTCCGCAGGGAGGCTTAAACGGAAAAATTTTATAGGAACTTGTCGTGTTATTTTCATCTGTTCCATACGTGTGCGAGATATTTCCCACATTTTCAATGACACCCTGTATATGTTTTACACTTATAGACCTTGCGCAAAATAGCTATTTTTCTACTCGCGTGCAAAAAGTATACTTTTCCGCATTCTAATTCTGAAAAGTTACTTTTCCACACTAGTGCGGAAAAACACAAAAATTTTGAACCAAATATAAGCGAGTTGCAATGAAGGATTTTTATGAACATTCATGTTTAAAAGAACATTTTGCTTTGGCCAAACCAACTCAAGGGGTGGAAGGAACATATTCCGCAGACACTAATATTTCTACAACAAAAAAACTTCTTCAATTCGCTATTAACCTGCAAAATGTCACAAATTGTACATTTAGTAACAATAATAATAATAAGTAAAAGTAGGGCATTAGGTAGCATCGTGTTAAAATTTAAAAAAAAAAGGTTTTTATGTTTTTCCTACGCTCGTAGAAAAAATAGCTTTCCTATCACATGCCGAAAGTGGCACTTTCAGCACTAGTTAGAAAATATACTATTTCTCATCAAGGGCGCAAAGTGATACTTTTCCGCACTCAAAGTTAGACGAACGATGTAAAGTGAAGATCAGATAAGCGGAAAAGACACTTCGCGCAGGTGTTAGGAACAATATTTTTTCTATGAGTGTCTTAAAAGAAGAGAAACATATATTTATTTTAATATTTCTCAACGTCAAATATTATTTGTCAGTTTTAACGCAGGGGCGGTCATAGGGGGGGCATGGCTCCTTCCCCTTGGATGCGACATCCTTTCTATTTTATTGTGTTTCATACATGTGTAACGGCAAACCCAAGGTTGGTCCTAGGGGTGAGGCTGATGATGGAATTGAAGGTGAGGACCTTTTCAAATACGTGGGAAGGAGGTTTTGTGTAATTTTATAAAAGAATAAAAGGTGAAAAAAAAAAGAGGTTAGAGGACCTTTTTTTTCACAAAATTTGAACCTCCTTTAAAAATGGTTGTTTTTTGCCACCTCACACACTTCTCCTCGGCCCATGCCCCCCTCAGAAAGTCGATATGACCGCCCCTGATTTAACGTTTATTTGTTCTTGCTCCATCAACCAATTTCATTTATAACTGTGAGACTGAGTGCGCAAAGTACAACTTTGCACATGCAAAAGGGTGCGCAAGGTAACTACTTTGCGAACGCAAGTTAAAAATAACTATTTTATTTGTGGCGATGTTTTTTTCTTCATAGGGTAACTCAGAATATAATGCTTTGAGAGTGGCGTCCGAAAGGAGCCATAAACAAATAAAAAAAAAAATAAAAAATATGGTATGCCACTGCTTTCTCTTCAGACAAGCATAACTGACAGGAAATGCTCTCTTGGCTGTTTTGAAGACCCTCTTCTAAAAAGTGTGTTAAAAGTAAAGTTATTACAAAAGATTTCAAAAAAGAAAAGAAATTACGAAATCAAATGTGCTCAGCTGTAAAGTTACTTACATGTAATGCCTTCAGCGGAGATATCGTGCATTTTGCAGCAAGCAGAAATCATCCTCATGGCCAGCTTATCAACTACCAAGACGCGCCATTCCATTTTGCCGCCGGGTCCATTTTTCTTCTGTGATGGTCGGTGTTTAATGACCTCATTCATAATTTCTATGATAAAAATGGAAAGTTTAAAAATAAAATACAGGTAGGCATGATAGGGTTGGTGGAGTTGTCTTGTGTTTGTTTTTACGAGCTTTTATTAAACTTGCAATGTATGGGTGGACAGGGCCGATCCTAGCGGGAGGCGAAAACGTGCACCGCTCGAGGGCTGCTAAATTTAGAGGCAGCCACATTATTATCGACAAATATAGTAAAAAAACTGGACTAAATAAAACTGCCAATTGCCCTTGCAGTGGTTGGTAGGCCTGACCAGTGCCCAGTACGCCTAACAATATCATCAACGCCGTAATCGCAGAACACTAGCGCATTCGGTCGGCGAAAGAGAAAATAATTATTCGATTGGTCAACGGTATTTTATAGTCATCCTTGTTAAACTTGTTAGTTTTAAAACAACAGAGACAGACTGAATAGGGCAAACGTGCTTTTACTTTATAAAGAAAAGGTTATTCCTAGTAGTTATATATAACTCTTGGAAATATAAAAAAATAAACATTTTACAGGTATACTGAAGATAAAAAGTAAAAGTGGCGACTTTTATTTCTTTTTGGGGCAGTCCCGAGGGGAAAACCCCTGGGGAATTATTTGTTGAGAGCCGGCGAATTATGGGGAAGTACTGGGCAGTATGGGGAATTACGGGAAGTATGGGGAAGTACGGGGAAGTATGGGGAAGTAAGAGGAAATACGGGGAAGTATGGGGAATCATTGGAAAGTATGGGGAAGTTCGGGAAAATACTGGGTTATATGGGGAAGTACGGGGAATTAAGTTTTATTGACCACATTACTGTGAGAATAACAGATGCTCACAGGATAATGGGGTTCATTGTCAGATCCACAAAGTGTTTTAGTGTTGATGTGTGCCTTAGATTATTTGACAGTTTGGTATTGTCAAAGTTAGAATATGGAAGTATTATTTGGTCACCGCAGTATAAAATATTATGCAAATCAATTGAAAGACTCCAACGGAAATTTTTAAAGTACCTATTTTTTAAAAAATTTGGTTTCTATCCTAAACAAGGGTACAACCATTTTCCCTTGTTAGGTCTTTTTAATAGACTTGATCACTTGAAAACAGGCGAATAAAGGTATGCCTGACCTATCTGTTTAAATTACTAACTAATAAAATTGAATTGGCCGAAATATTAACTAAACTTCCAGTCTCTATTAAATACAGCAATACCAGACAAAAAGAGTTTTTGGTAATTTTCTAGAAACCTGCGGCAACTCCGATTTTGACAAAATTTGGTATACGGGGGTTTTGAGGCGCTGATCACGAATCTGAAAGAATTTTTTGGCGGAAACGTTTCGTTCTTGAGATATTCATCATCAGACTTGAATTTTAAACTAATACTATTTTTACAATATTCTCCCTTCTTTTTGCACACAATTCTTGATTTAAAGCTAAAGTGGCACACAATATTTGATTTTCACCTTTTAAAACCTCGTTTTTTACTTATATATTTTACATTATTTGTGCATGAAATTGCATAGCTATACTTTGAATCATTTCAATCCCAGTGTGCCATGAAGCTCTATGTGTATGTATGGTTGCCGCATTATCAAAGAAAAGCCACGCAATTTAATGCAAAAATAATGTAAAAACGTAGAAAAACGGGATTTTAAAAGGTGAAAATCAAATATTGTGTGACACTTTGGCTTTAAATCAAGAATTGTGTGCAAAAGAAGGGGAATATAGTGAAAATAAGCTTGGTTCAAATTTGAACTTTGATGATGAATATCTCGAGAACGAAACGTTTCCGCCAAAAAATTCTTTCAGATTCGTGATCAGCGCCCCAAAAACCCCGTATAATAAATTTCGTTAAAATCGGAGTTGCCGCAGGTTTCTAGAAAATTACCTTTGTTAGTTTAAGATTAAGTTTTCAGCCCCCATTTTTTTTTTAATAGAAGAAGAATATAAAAAGGCATATTTTTAACGGTCCCTATATATGAAAACAAGTTGAAGAAAGGAGGTTTTATTAGGTGAAGATTTTTTTACTTTCAATTTTTTTTCCCCAAAAGTTTAAAATTTCTTGTGCCTCTGGTAGTCATCCTGACGGCGCTCACGCACAGTGACATAAAAAATGTTTCTGGTGATTGATCACAGAATATGCGGTAAGTATGACACACGTTCTCAAACTGCAAAATGATGTCATTTAAAGTAATCCGCCCCTGGATAAATATTGATGTTTATGACGTCACGTAAATGAATCAATGCAACAATTCTACAGCAAAATATTTAAAAAGAAAAGTAAATAAAAACAGTATGCCGTAACGATATAAGAAAAAAACGCTAAAAATAAGACTAATATTAGAAATACAATACAGTGACTTCAAAACATTTACTTATTTAAGACTTATTTCAAATACTTTTTTAGGGTACCCTTAAAAGTCAAGATATATCGGAAATTATAATTTACTTACTTAGTCCAACTTGCGTCTTTAAAGCCATAACTTCACTTTTTTATGACCTTTAGATACAATTAAAATTAACTTTTTGGAAAATTTATAAATTTCCTGAAGAAAACACACAAATTGACAATGTCAAAATTTGTCCTTGTTAGGAATGAAACAGCCATATCGATATTTTGTAAGATTCGATATTTCAGATTATTTTGATAAGTTTTATTATTTAAAAAAATACATATAGGTAAAGGTTTTTGTTATTAAGGTAGCCGCACTATTTTAAATAATTAGGCTAAAAACAGATGGAGCTGTTTTCGCCGCGTCGGCAGCCGAACACGGCGACTCTTTTATCGTATGTAAAGTTATCGTGGCTCGCCGACCCGTGTGTTTTGCACCGCCTCGTCGCGTGCCCGGCGAAAACTGCTCCGTCTATTTTAAGCCTAAACACAGCAAGTTTCCAAGTTTGTCCTTACTAGTTATGGGTTTCCGCCAGGAGCATTCGATTGCTCTCGGAGCAAACTTATTTTTTAATATTTGAACTAGGAATACTGTAAAATGATACCATATTTAAATACCTTCCTACACCCAAAGAAAATATAAAGGGTTAGTTCTGAGTTCTGGTTACACCTAGGAGTAAACAGATTTTAATATTTGGGACCTATAACAACAATCATTAACCTAAATATTTTATTTTAAAAAGATTTATCTAAAACGCTGCCAAACTAGCGTTCATATTTCTGACACATAATTTTTGACGTCAGCGAATGCTCGGAGTGCAATAAAATCACAGAATAAATAACTATATATAGTTTATTACTTTGTGATAAAATATGTTCTCAAGGAATACTACCTCAATGCCCCCAAAAATAACACCCGGAGCATTTCACGACCCATCTCTACCAAGTTATATCGATAATGTCGACTTTTCTAAGATGCTTCATAAAATCGATTTGTTCTCGTCTAGTAAGAAGTTCCAATTTTTTATATAGATTTGGCAACAATTTGTTTACTTTGTTTTTGACATTTTGGAATTTTCAACTTTTTAAAGTTGAATTTCAGATTTGTGATTTCAGAAAGAACATAAAAGTCTTTTATCCTGCTGATTAGTTAGTTCGCTTTTTAGTAAAACTATTGATGATTAATTGTTATGAACTGCATTTATTTTATTGTGTTATTATATATTTTGTTTGTACTTAAGAGAGTTAAATTGGGTATTTATTAAAAGGATTTTTAAAAGGTAATCTTTTAAGAACTAAAGGAGAAGTTTGTTGTTTTTGAATTAGAAAAAGTAGAGATCAAACATGTACCTAAACTAATCCTAACTCTCTCTGTTTTGTGAACTAATCCAAATTGAACCAAAATGTAGACTGCATACTGGGGTAAGTTCACAAGATTGCAACAACTTATTATTAATAAACAAGGTTGTGCTAAGGCTTGAGCAAATTTACCCATATTAACAAGTGATTTTAAGTTAAATCAAAATATTTTTAAAATCAGAATTAAATTAAATCAATTTTTCATCAATTCAGTCAACTTTTGCTTAACCAACCCCCTACTTAGTGGCGACGTTAGGGTGGGGGCCAGGGGTGGCCCAGGGTAGCTTTCCAGTGACGAAAAATTTTGAGCGTCACGCTTCAGGGCTTGAAGCTCTTGATCTGCTATAAAAACATAGTCACTGGAACGCATCCTTAGACAAGGAAAGAGAGATAACTTTAAGAAATTTTTAAATTTCGTTGTTTTTAACCTTTCTTGGCTTTATAATAATAATCTCTTTTTAATATCTAATTTCATTTTAAACAAATGATCTCAAAAAATGCATCCTTAACCATAAAAAAACACGTTTGAAGCACAAAAACCAAAAGAAGTGCTGGTGCATGAGGGGCAAGGGGAAAGAAAAACGGAGTAGTTCAGGTGCATAACACTTTCCGTCATTGGAAGGCCATAAAGTAGAACAAAATGCTCCTGAGCTACTCGGGAGCGCTTTATTTGCGTCACTGGAAAGCCACTCAGGCCTTCCCTGTAAGGTGGAATGGAGGAATGTAAGAAGATAAGAGGAGACCTTTTTTTGAGGCAGAAAAGTACTCAGTAGAATAAGGATTTTTTAGAGGTAAAGAACTTTTTGTTTTTTTGCTCTTCAAAAATTTCACGCCTTCAATAAACTTTTGGGGTCCCCCAAAAAAATATTCAGCCCTCTCTTCGTCGCCACTGCTCCTGCTAATAAATAAATAAAATGGACCTTGGGGAATAAACTTAACAGCCATTTTGTTTTCAAAACACTTAAGCCAAAGAATTCTAGGCTCATAAGTTTATAAATTAATTTTATTTTGGTAATTTTCTAAAGTTGCAGCAATTTTGATCAAATTTGGTATTTCTTGGTTGTTGTTGAAAGTTGAAATTTAAACTAATCTTATTTTTACTTTATTTGCCCTTTTTTCCACACAATTCTTGAATTAAAGCTAAAGTGACACACAATATTTGATTTTCACCTTTAAAACACCAGTTTTCTATGTATTTTACATTATTTTTGCATTAATGCATAGCCTCACTTTTAGTCATTTTCAGTTGCTGCAGGCTATGATGACACCGTGTATACATGGTTGCAGCATTGTTAAAGTGAATTTTCGCAATTTAATTAATAAACCTAACAACTTTGATGATGGATATATCGAGAATGAAACGTTTCCTTTCAGATTCATAATCAGCGTCCTAAAAAATGGTAATTGTCTAGAAAGTTGCGACTACTCTGATTTTAACGAAATTTGATAAATATGGTTTTTTGGGGTGCTGATAAATCAGAAAGTTTTTTTTTTTTTTGGTTACTTTTTGTTTTCAAGATATCCATCATCAAAGTTAAAATTCACACTAACCCTATTTTCACTATATTCCTCCTTCTTTTGCACACAATTCTTGACTTAAAGCTAAAGTAGCCCACAATATTAATTTTCTTCCTTTTAAAACCCCGTTTTTCTATGTATTTTACACCTTTTATCAAATAAATTGCGAAGATTCTCTTTAAGGACCTCCACCATAATCTGCTGCGTTTGAAAGTGAAGCTATGCAATTAATGCAAAAAAATTGTAAAATACGTAGATAAATGTGGTTTTCAAAGGTGAAAATCAAATATTGTGTACCCTCTCATTTAAAAATTAAGAATTGCGTGCAAAAAGAAGGAAAAATAAAGAAAAATGGAGTTAGTTTGATTTTCAACCTTGATGATAGATATCTCGGGAACGAAACGTTCCCGAAAAGATTCGTGATCAGCGCCCCAAAAAATCACTGTATACCAAATTTCGTCAAAATCAAAGTTGCCGCAACGGTCTAGAATTTTTTTTAAGGCTGAAATGGAACACAATAGCCTTGATGACTTGTTAGGACAAATGAAAAATAAATTTAACACACCTGTGACACCGAAGAAAGAAACAATTGACTCTTTTCTAACAGTTGGTCCAGAAATCTGTGAAAAAGAAGAAGAAAAGATGGAAAATTCAAAAAGTGTTCCTAACAGTGATGAGCATAGTTCTGAATCTTTGTATTTAATTAAGGAAAAGAAAATTCACATTAATGAAGATTTAGATAAGAAAATTGACAAAAAAATACCTAATAATACAGTCCATCTAAAAACTGGGTAAGAGATATTTTACACTTGAAAATTTGTATTTCTTAGGGTGCCAGGGACAGACTTACTCCTCACACAAATGATAATTAAGGTAATTTTCTAGAAACCTGCGGCAACTCCGATTTTGACGAAATTTGGTATACGGGGTTTTAGGGCGCTGATCACGAATCTGAAAGAATTTTTGGCTGAAACGTTTCGTTCTTCAGATATTCATCATCAGACTTGAAATTTAAACTAATCCTTTTTACAATATTCCCTCTCTTTGATTTAAAGTTGAAAGTGGCACAAAATATTTAATTTTCACCTTTTAAAACCCCGTTTTTTTACGTATTTTATTATTTTTGCATTAAAATGCATAGCTATACTTTGAATCATTTCAATCCAGTGTGCCATGAAGCCCTATGTGTATGTATGGTTGCCGCATTATCAAAGAAAAGCCACGCAATTTAATGCAAAAATAATGTAAACAACGTAGAAAAACGGGGTTTTAAAAGGTGAAAATCAAATATTGTGTGACACTTTAGCTTTAAATCAAGAATTGTGTGCAAAAAGAAGGGGGAACATAGTAAAATTTGCTTAGTTCAAATTTGAACTTTGATGATGAATATCTCGAGAACAAAACGTTTCCGCCAAAATAATCTTTCAGATTCGTGATCAGCGCCCCAAAAACCCCTCATTCCAAATTTCGTTAAAATCGGAGTTGCCGCAGGTTTCTAGAAAATTACCTTTGCTTCTAGCCGATACACAAACCCAAAATCGTAATTTTCTGTAAATATAGTAAATATTTTTTAAAATTTTTGGTCTAGACCCCATTTTTATTAGCTAATTGACGGAACTGCAATCTTGCTGCTCCTTAATTTGAATTGCCAATACGGCTAATTATTTTTATAGCCTGTTTATTAGAGACACCATTCATTATTGTTTTAAGATTATTTTAAGTGTTATAATATACTTTTAGAAAGACAACCAATAAATCAAGTAAAACTAGTCTGGAAGTTGTACCTCAAAACGCAAAAAGAACATCTAAGCGCAGACCAACTCAAAGTGACAGGTCCATTATTCAAAGTGCAATAGCTAGAAAAGAAAAATCTTTTGAGGATTATGCTAAACCTAAGAGCAGAAATACAAAAAAACTAAGTCCAGAGTTATTTCAGTCAACAAAAATAATGGTGAGTTATAAAGTTAGTTGAAACAGACTTAAAAAATAATTTAAAATTGTAGAATTAAAAAGTTCCCATGATCTTATTCAAGAAGAGCCAGTGAAAACTCTATCTAAATCCCCCAGCCCTGATAAAAAATCTAAAAGGGGACAAAGTGATGCTGAAAAAGGTGATATAAAAGGTGATTCCTTAACTGTTTTTCAGGAGGCTAATGTGAACTTCAGAAGATCTCAAAGAACCCTATCCGGGTAAGTAAAGTGAAATGCTATTTTAAATTTTTGATAAACATGAGAATCAATAATTGTCAATGTTTCACAATTTTTTATCCTTTAACAACAGACGTAGGGACCTCCCAAGCCTTTATAAAGAAAAATTGTTGAATAACTCTCTTCTCTAGCGCGCAACACATCCGAATCTTCTAGTAAGGTGTCTGTTATTTCCCAAATCGATTTTTTTTTTGCTAGCGCCCCTGATCTTTTAGTTTTTAGCCTAAAAAAATCCAATGTAAAAACTCTTAACTTCTGATTTTAACTTTGCCCAAAATCATGTTGCTTTTCCCACTTAAATAACATGGGTTTTTGGTTTTTTTCTGGTAATTTTTTTCTCAGACAAAAATAGATGGATAATGGATAATGGCGGCATAACACTCTAAAAAAAGTTCTCTTACAAATTTTTGATTAGGTCACTCCTTTAAGTTATTTACCTTCAAACGTTGAGTTTAGATTGACTTGTGGCCATTGGTGATGTAATGTACAGAGTGTTTTATTTAAAAATACCGGTTTACTATTAAATTCCAAAACAAAATGAATTTTTATCATGGTGAAACATGGTGGAGGTTTCATTAAGGTTTGGGAATGTTTCTATTGGCTTAGCGTAGGTTTCCTTCATTGAATAGAAAGACATATGGACCGCTTTATGTACAGGGACATACTAAATAATAAATTGGTTTCATGTGTTGATGAAAGAATGCCACAAAAAAAAAAAATTCAACATGACAAAGATCCCAAACATAAATCCAACTAATTATCGATTCGTTACAAGATCATAACGGCGCTGTTTTGCCTTGGCCATACCAATCGCCGGATTTAAACCTAATTTAAAATATGTGGGATTATGTTGACAACAAAATTAGCTAAATTTAAACCAAATTTTTACGGAACTTCAGAATACCTGGGTACTATAGACATGTCATATATTCAAAAGCTAATTGAGTATTTGAGTTCTTGAAATTTGTACCATTGCTAAAATTATATACAGGATTAGTAGAAAAACCCGAACGATGGATTATCTCAGCAATCGTCAGATATAAATAAACCAAATTTTGTGCCAAGGGGTAACTGAACACGAAGAATTAAAAAATTGTATTTGAATTCAAATTCAAAATATTCTTTATTGTCTTAAGAAAATAAATAGTTCTTGTTGACAAAGAGAAAAAAATAAAAATTAAAATATTTACAAGTAAAACACACAAAAACACATAATTCATAAACTTTTAAGAATCACACAAAAAAAAAATATTCTAAATATATACCAAAAAAAAAAAAATATACAAAAAATACACAAACATTTTAAAATTGAAAACTGTCAGAAAAATATTCACTAACATCATAATAAATCTTGCCCAACAGTAGGTTTTTAAGTTGATTCCCAAATTTTTTATAATTTGATAGAGATTTAATGTACAAAGGTAAGTGATTGAATATTTTTTGGAATTGTACAGAAGAGAATTGCGCACCAATGGACTAGAGGGTATTGGTAACACCAGATTATGACAGTTTCTAGTGTTATATGGCGTCTCCTCTCTCCTATATTCTTCCTGTCTTTTAAAAACTAAACAAACAGACTTCAGAATATACAAACATGTTAAAGTTAATATTTTATGTCTGCTAAAAAGTGGCTTGCATGACTCTCTAGGACTAGCATTGCACATGTATCTAACAGCCCTCTTTTGAATTAAAAATATTGAAGTAAAGAGAGTTTTAGAGCAACTACCCAAAAGGGCAAACCATACCTTAAATGAGACTCCACAAGAGCAATATATACTTGCTTAGAAACCGATAACCCCAGTTCCCTAAAAGTCATGCGAATGGCATAGCAACCCCTGGTTAGCCTTCCTGCCAAATTCACAATATGGCTCTCAAACTTTAGATTATTATCTAAGGTAATACCCAAAAACTTTGTGCTAGTTTTACTCTCTATTAGCTGATCTCCCAAATAAACATCACTCAAAGTACAGTTAAAGTGTAAAACGTTTGTTTTAGATATATTAAATGAGAGAAAGTTACAGTCGCACCACTCTTTAATGATCTTAATATCATTGGAAATCGACTTTTGCAGTCTCTCTGTGTCTGTGTCATGCCAAAATATAGAGGTATCATCGGCAAACAAAGTTAATAATCCACTTATATTAGTTTTTGTTATATCATTAAAATAGAGCTGAAAAAGAGTGGACCCAGAACAGATACCTGAAGCACGTCGGAAGAAATCAGCATCCTGCAGGAAGTTCCTCCCGCGACCCTCACTATCTGCTCCCGATTGCTCAAATATGATCTAAACCATTCCAAAACATTGTCTCTTAAACCATAACGCTCTAGCTTCCGCAGCAGAATCCCGTGACTAACACAGTCAAAAGCTTTTGACAGGTCACAAAACACTGCCGCAGCGGCCTCTCTCTCATTAATTCCCAAATGTTGCCAAGTTTATAGTTTTCTCTGTAGGTTAAGGAATTTTAAAATTTTAAATGGAATACCCTATTTTTTATTATTGTAACCAATTGCTTGTATTAACTTTATTAAGACCTGATATCATCGTTTTTTTATTCTTGTCAATTTCGAAGATATGGCATCATGTTTTTTTCGAAATTAATTCAAAAACGGCCAGGTATGGTCAATTATCTAAAAACGATCCTACCAATATCCGTCAAAATTAATACAGGGGTGAAACTTGACCTTCTTAATCCATGAATAGCATTTTTGCGACGTTTTAAAGATTCTTAAAAAAGTCAAGGAAAGGGAATAAGGAAATTTAATTATGAAACATCTCAAATGCAATTCTTGAATTTAAAATGTCCAGTTGCTTCCCTGTACTAAGTTTGACGATTTTCGGTGGGATCGTTTTTAAGATAATTGACCATACCTGGTCGTTTTTGTATTCAAGTTTTATGTCATATCTTCCAAATTGACATAATAAAGTTGATACAAGCGATTGATTACAATAATAAAAAATAGGGTATTCCAAGAAAATTTACAATTTTCTTTTTATTTCTGTATTTAGTGACCAAAAAGGAGAAACCTCCTCAGATTCAGATGGTAAAAAAGATGAGTTGCATATGGCACAATTAAATGCAAGGTTGTGTAGATGTGTTGAAAACAAGGGAATATTCATGGAGACTGAATCTGGTAAGTTTTAGTTTAAAACAAGCAATATGTGTACATAGTTTTTTTAAATCTTTTTAATGGAGAGTATTTTCATTATTCAATTAAATATAATTTGAGTTTTGCGTTAGTTTGCGGGACTTGTAATCTATCAATTTTTCTTTTAATGCAGATTTATACCTGTGTACAACGTCTGAGCCCTCTTTAGAGAACTAGATTTTTGAAATTTTTAACAAATCCTTGTAAAAAACTTTAAAATTTTATAAAATTTATGCTTTATGAAGCATATTTTACATCATAAAAAGTCCTACTGTTTAGTATGATTTGTTTGAAATTCTCGAAAATCGAATCAATTGTTTCTGAACAAAATTTTTAAATCCAACTTTGTTTTAAAAAATTGACAATTTATTAAAATCAGTAAAATTCAAAAAAATAATCCTTATGTTGATTTTTATTTTTACCGATGCTACAGCTTTCAAACGTTAATTTCAAAGTGAAATTCGGATCATTTGGTCGTCCTGTATATGAACCCAATATTTTTATATACAGGGTTTTTTTCTTTATATTTTGCCATCCACTTTTAACTATAAAAATAAGACGGATAAAAAAATGTTCTTTATAAAAGTTTTATACTTTTTCATCTATTACCTTTTGAGCATAAAAAAACAAACAAATAAACAACAAAAACGCAAGAAAAATGAAGAGGTAATTTTTTTTAAATAAAATACCCTCTATATTATGTCACCAATAAAAAGGTCTTTTAAACAGCTTTACAAAAATACCACATTGGATATATCTATCTTTAATAGTTTTCGAAATATGACCACTTAAATATTAATAAATAATAGTTTAAAAAAACTAAAAAACACACTTTTATATGCAACCGACCTAAAAATTAGAAAATAATTTTTCATTACAAAGAGTTTGTATTACAGTAATAAAAGGTCAAACAATGAATCATAATTATATACATTAAAATAGAATTATAATAAAATTTAAGATAATAACAGAATAATTCAATTCAGAGTAAAAAGCGTGGGGTGCATTTTACTATTTTTTCATAACTTTTTCCTCATAGATATTTACAAATGAAATAATTATAACATTTAATATATTAAGCACCCCGCGTTTTTATTCTGAAGTGAATTATTCTGTTATTATCTTAAATTTTATTATAATTCTATTTTGAGGTATATAATTATGATTTATTGTTTGACCTTTTATTACTGTAATACAATACTCTTTGTAATGAAAAATTATTTTCTAATTTTTAGTTCGCTTGCATATAAAAGCGTGTTTTTAGTTTTTCAAACTATTATTTATTTTTCATTTTTAGTTCGATATATCAATTAGTTTTCTGCGGACATGTGATATTTAAATGTTTCACGAACTATTTCGTAATCTAATCATTTCATTTAAAGCTTCACTGTTGCATGGGGTTTCAGAACGCGACTACTCCGAACAAGTTTCTGTCAGCCTTATGCTGAGAGTACGTCCGAAACTGCACGCATGCGCAGATCGCGCACTAGCTCTTTCTCTGTTACTCTCCTACAGAAAATCTATAAAGGAATTTATTTATCCTGGCTATCCTAATCAGGATAACGAGATACTGTTTGCAGATTATTGCATTGTCATGGGTTCTTGATACGTGTGCAAAGTTTCAAAGGAATCGAATCGCTGGAAGTTGGTGAAAATTAAGCTTAAAGATTCCGTTACATAATATACATACATACATACAACCCAAGCTAATAAAAGCGTATTAACATTAAAATAGATATAATTTCTAATATAACTACCTACGGCATCAGCACTAAGCTGAGACTGTAGATTTATTTAGAAATTATATCTAGATATTATATTAAATGGACATATTTCCGAAACTATGAAAGATATATATGTATTTTTGTAAAGCTTTTAAAAAGATCTTTTTAATGATGACATAATATACATTTAAAAAAAAGTTTACCTCTTTACTTCTCTTAAGTTTTTGATGTTCACCTGTTTCTTTTTTATGTTTGAAAGATAATTGATGAAAAAGTATTAAACTTTTATTCGGGACGTTTTTTCTTACTTTCTTGGTTATAGTTAATATGGGGTTGCAAAATATAAAAGAAACTCCTGTACTTTTTCTGGGGTATAGCTTACAAATGTTTTAATTTGGTATAATCTGAGTTAATTATTTTTTTAAAATATCTATTCGTTATAAACGCTTTTGTTTACAAGTAAATGTGGCTATACGTTAAAATTGTTTTAATGTAATATAGATAATTGAATTTTTGTTGGTGATTTAATGAATATTCGTAGATATAAAAGGTAAGAAGGTAAGTAATAATAAAATAAATCTAACCAAGATAAAATAGGTAGGTAGCTTCAATTGAGATATCTGGTTCCAGAGTATTCACACTTAAGAATCAATACAGTACATTTGATTTGTAGGTTTTAATTTTTTTAAACTTTAGTAATATTGATTGACCACTTAAAAACTGGCTTCCTCAATAAGCATGATGATAACATCAAAAAATTATTATTATTTTGTATTTCTTATAAAAAAACATGTTTATTTTAACAATACAATGAAAATTGATATTTAATTTTTATAAAATAAAAAGCTCCCAGAAATCCCTTAACACAAAAACAGCAAATGACGTCAATAGTACATAAATTGTTGTATTCCTTTTATGCTCTAGAACCGCCCGAAACCGTTCTTGAACTGTCAAGAGTGTCAAAACTGTCAAAATACAATAGACTGCAATTAAAAGGAACACTTTTGGTGTCGTTCTGGGCGGTCCAAAACCTAAAAGGAATACAACAATTTATGTAACATAAGGTGCATTCACTAGAGACATTTTGCACCTCTTATTTTGCAATTCCGTTGTGGTTAACGTTATTCTGAGTCTGCGCAGTATCGCAAACATGATCCGTTATCGTTATTAACCATACCGGACTCCTTTAATTACGGATGAATACCGAAGAGCTTATCGTTATCGTTATTGTTAAACTGCGTGGTTGTCGGATTGTAGAATTTTTATTATCAATTATTTAAGAAGGTTGACATTTTAATGCCGTATTAATTAAAATATCATTGATACATAGGCTCTAATTAGCGAAAAATCAATAGCAGTAAGAAGAATAAAATAGTGTAAAGAAATTAAAACGGACTTACATTTTTAAGGATGTTTTAATTCAGTAATTAATTTACATGTTACAATCTGGCACACTTGCTTTTTATTCTACTACCAAACCTAACCTTACTTTTTGTGTTTTGCTTATACTGTATTGTAACATCTACTTTGAAAAACAAAATCAAGAGAATTATTTGGCTACAAAATCTCTGTCTAAAACTACTGCTATAATCGTTATGTTTAATAACGATAACCATAAGGAGGCCAAAAACGTCTGTTATTTTAAGAGGTGCAAAATGTCTCTACTATCACAAATTTAAGGTTGTTATTTGACGTGCCATAAGAGCATACACCTACTAGAGGTAGCGTTTCCGCTTGCAATGCTTTTGTAAGAAAGAAACGCATCCTTGTTTATTAGTGACGTCACTTCTATATAAACAACCACACCATCATCAATTTTTAGGCGAAGAACCAATTCTAAAATGGTATTTACCAATCGGTTATGTTGACGTTTAAACAATGTATTATACGTCAAAGTTGTCACCAATTATTAACGCGGTTAGAATTGGTTTAACGCCTAAAATTGATGCATGATAAAATGGACGTTTAAGCAGGTATTCAGAACTTAAAACTAAATTTGTAATGTTTTCTTCTAAACCATTAGTTTTGGCAAATATATTTTTTTGTTTTTGGAAATAGCACATACTTCTGAACATCCTAGACACTTTACAACCTTTAACGCAACCAAAAGTCATATAAAGTATTTTTTTTCCGAATGGGCATACACAAGGTGAGGCATGCCTCCAAGCCTACCTAAAGAGGCAAGTCTGCGAGTGAGTCTTACACTATCATTTGCGTAGGAACGGGCCATCAGTTCAGTATGATGTCACGTCAATTTCAATACGTCGCCGTTCAGGTAGGCTCGAAGGTATGACTGATGATGAGCGGGACATAGGGAATCCCATGTAAATTTTGAAGTAGTCAAATATTGGCTCCCTAATTATTTTAGAAAAAAATGCTATTAGGATTTATCGAAGAGCACAGTAAGTTCCACACAAAATGAAAATTTGAGCATTTTTAAACAAACCAGTAAAGAGTAAACTGCTTAATACTTCTGCAACGTAGTATCTCATTATGCACCCTGTACTCTAGAAATCAACAATAAAAACACCATATCGGTTTATCAGTGACAATTTAGATCATTAATTTATAATGTCATT
Source organism: Listronotus bonariensis (assembly GCA_014170235.1). Lineage (NCBI taxonomy): Eukaryota > Metazoa > Arthropoda > Insecta > Coleoptera > Curculionidae > Listronotus > Listronotus bonariensis. Next base: position 107,474 of record JACEGR010001506.1, read on the forward strand.
GCCAAAACTGAACAATTTTATACGGGAATTTCAAAAGAATCCTCGCATTTCATTTTAGTTTACAGCTAATTCCAACACATGCACCCACAGTTACGCAAGACAATAAAACAAATTTTTCTACATTTAGAAATCAATTTATGACGAAAATATCAGGATTTAATCAAATGCTCAAATATTCCTCCATTAACTGCCAGACAATAACCCAAACGATTATAAAACTCATTTCTTACGTTGGCTAGTTGGTACCTCCATATTCTGGTACATTCAGCGGAAATAGCATTCCTTAGCTGGACTAAATTTTCATATTTTTATTGGTTGCTTAGTTTTTAAATGTCCCCATAGAAAAAGTCGTTTGGCCAAAGATCACGTCGATTGTCTTCACATTTGCAATTATTGATTACTGTGCCTGTAGTTTCAAATTTTTTATCGTCCGTTCTATTGTCGATTTACTTGGTATTGGCCTATTAGGAAAATAGGCTGCAAACATGTCCGCTACTTTTCGATAACTATTTCCCTGGTAAAACCATTTTATAATAGTGATTTTTCTTGATTTAAGTAGTTCATTATTTAAGAATGATGTGACATTGATCTGACAACTTGAGAGTAAGAGGTTAAATACTTCTTCTAGTATTTTATTATAAACTTCTAATAATACAAGGCGGGTAAGAAGATAGGAGATTCGTAACTTATTTTAGCATTTATCTCTTAGCTGGCGGACTGAGAAGAGTTGAAATTTGTACACTGGGTACAACTTTTCGTGCTCTTTAAAAAATCCTAATAATATTTTCTTCTAAAATAATTAGGGGAGCCTATATTGGACCACTTCAAAATTTACATGGGATTCCCTATGTCCCGCTCGACGGAGCAACACCCGGTATAAAGATTATTTTGGTGTCAGTATTTTTTATGGATGGTGATTTAGTATATCCATTAAGTGTCTTATTGCTAAAATATTTTTAGAATCAGTATTTTGCACAGCTATTGACAGCATAAGCGACAAGCTGATAGGCTGTAGTAGGCTAGTTAATGTTAAAGAGGTCCCAATGCATAGGCCTTCTCCAAGAATTCCTTTTGGTGTATTTTGCAATGCTCATATAGAAAGACTGACAAAGCACAATTGTTGTCCAGCGTGTGGGGTATTCTGTACTCAGGTAAAAATATATTCACTTAAATATTATCATTAGGCGGCGTCCATAAATTACATAAGGCGTTTTTGACAATTTTTGAACCCCTTCCCTCCTTGGTGAGATTTGCTTCAACCCCTCCCCTCCGCCCACCGTACCCGAGTCTCACGTGAGATTTATGGAAATGTGCAAAGGCCCTCGACGTAAAAAGTGACACTGCGTTACAGGATATTTCCTGGGGGGACCTGCCTAAATCCCGTTAACCTTTTCCTGTTTCTAGCAAAAATAAACGTGATATTACTTGGGTTACTTACATTTTCTTCCCATATTGAATATTGCAAGAATAGAGCCCTTAGAGTTTTAGGGTTTATTAAAAGAAATACCAAAGATTTTAGAAATGTAAATTCAATAAAACTATTGTATACTTCGTTAGTAAGACCCCTTTTGGAAAAATGTTCTGTTGTTTGAAATCCATATTATGAGAAATATGTTAAAATGTTAAATTCAGAGAAAGTTTTTAAGATGCCTTTAAATTGCATATTCCCCAGGAAACAATATATTTTGAAGATCTTGAAAAAGCTATTAATATACAAAGTTTGAAAGTTAGACGTGAAAATGCTGATGTATTGTTTCTTTTTAAATTAATTCATGGGAATGTGCAATGTAGTGAACTGCTCTTTTCTATAAATTTCTATGTTCCTTCAAGGACATTAAGGCATTCTGTTACCTTTCAAACAAATTTTCACCAAAGGTTGTATGGGCAATTTTCCCCAATAAATAAATTGATGAAGCATGCCAATAAATTTGGGGACGATTTATTTAATCTATCCCTAAATAGGCTTCGAAGGGTTATGAAGTCCAATGTTTTATAGATTAAGGCTTCATGTTGTATTATTTTCAAAGTTAGATTTTTTTAATGTGTATATTTTAAATTTAATTTTAGATGTTGTTTTCTTGTTTCTTAATCATTAGTAGCTTGTTATTTTTACTGCTTTTTAAGTATTTTGGTGGTTAACTAAAATATAAAATTTTAGTCCTGAATATTTGTTAATTAAAAAAGCTTAGTACTAGATATATATGTAGATGCTGGTTATTTAAAAATGTAATTGGGCAATGCCCGTTAATGAGTAAATAAATAAATATTTGCACAGACCCCCGCACACCCTCCCCCATGGTGAGATTCAAGTCGACACCCCATACCCTCTAAATTCGTTACGTAATTTATGGAACCCTCCCCTTATAAGTAAATATTTACTTAGTTGTTTATCTATGTAACTCTTTAAATTTAAATGTAGTTTATACTTAAATATTGTAGTACGAGATCAGAATAAAAACCCACATTAACCCATCTAAAACCTATTTTTTACAGTGGCGGTCTGTGACATCTTTCTGTATAGGGCACAAGAAAAAAAAAGAAATAATAATAAAATGTGTTTAATTATGGCGCCGCCTTTTCACGTCTGATGATGGATATTATAAAAACAAAACGTTGCCGACTAAAAATTCTTTTAGATTTGTAATCAGCGCCCCAAAAATACTCAGTATGCCAAAAATTATTACAATCGGCGTGGGATCTGATAAGTAAACAGTTACTTATCTTACTTATCGATACTTCGATCACTTTGTTATCGAAATCGATGCACTGTATAATGTTTTTCGATAGATTCTGCCATGTTTAAGATCGTTTGCTCCATGTTTATTCCACGCTGTTATTTCTTTATTAAACAATAAGCATACAAAACAAAACAGTTTACTTACTTTTTTTACTTACCGAACATCCAGACATATTTTCCATAAATGTCATAATTAAAAACTGTTGTATGTCCTAGTTTTACTAGTAGATGCATAATTAATTTGAAGATCGGGAGTCTACCTTTTTGTTTAATTAAAAGTTTCTGTTCAAAAGGCAAAGTGTTTTTCTGTAGTAGGCACAGCAGCGCATTTATTTCCAGTTGTGGATCTATGTCTAACCTATCCAAGTAATTAACTGTACATTTTAAAATTAAACGTATAATCATTATCAACAATAAATATTGCTACTAAAACTCTGCAGGAGACTATCGTCTGACCTGCGACTTCTGCCTGGGTCCTTATTCTTGAAACTGGGGAACAGCGTTCTCATGAGAAAAGTGGGCGGAGTTCTCTCGAAAAGCATAAATAGGTATGAACGCAAATATAAAAACGTCAAAAAAGTCAGTGGCGTACATTTTTTCTCAATAATATAAATTGCTGTTCCCACTGAGACGCCACTGGACCCAATAATAACAATCTGATTAGGGCTAAATAAGCGACGTATTACTTCAAATAAATGTACCAAATTTGATCCAAATCGGCCAAAGCATATAAAAAATATTTAGAGAAACCTGATTTTTTTCTTAAAATTTAACGCTCTGTATCTCAGTAAGGAAGCAAATCCGGACATTTGTTTATAGAAACTTTTTTCATAAAATAACATAAGGAATCACGCCTTAAAGTTTCGTACCGTTATTAGAAAACACCCTGTATTTTTTAGGGCCAATTTGCTGAATGTCCCCAAGGACATCACTTCCATAAAGACTGCTTACTTTCCATAGATAATGTTACATATTGTCCACATTGCGGAGATTCCAAAGCTAGTACTGATATAATAATTTCCATGTATTCTTCAAAGAAACCTGTTTTCCTGCCTGTTCAAAGATCTCATCAGTAAGTAAGGTTAGGTTGTTTATTTTTTATGTAAAAATATGTCAAAATTCTGTCGAACTAAAAGATAGTTAAAAAAAAATATATTATAAATTATAGTTAGGAATGCCTGGACCATTTTTTTAAGTCATTACTAACAAGCTAATTTTGAGTAGCTTCATTTTGACGAGGCGCCCAACTTTTTCCTTACAACAATTTTCGTTGGTGGTAGCTTATAGGGGTAGCAGGAATTAAATGAGTTGATTTGGCAGATATCAAAAGTTTTTTACAAACAGGGATTTTCTCTGTTAATTTTCAAGAAAATTCCACACCACTGTTTTTTGACCAATCAACTGTGTAGTTTTGGTTGCATTACCATGACAACACAAGTATTTATCGGATTTTTTTCTCCTGCCTGGGGTACCCTGGAGCGAATTATAGTGGAAATTTTTTGACATAATCATTAAATTTGTTTTAACGTCATGTCTGTCATTTACATACATAATTAAAGAAAATGTTATTTTGTACCAGTTGTAGTATTTCAGACATAACATAAAAAAATGTAAGGTTTTAAGACCCTAAATGACAATTTTATACAACTACAGTTAGTAAAATAATATCATAAGACTGAAGTACTAGACATAAGTGAAAAGCAAAAGAAAGCAAGGTATGGGTCTAAAAAATTAAAATGAACTATTTTTCCCAACTGTAGTAATATAAGGTATATATAATATAAAAGAATAAACAATGATAAGCTCTAAAATTACATATATTTGCAACTACAATTGGTAAAATGGAAAATATTAATTTTATAGTAAAATTTTAAAGCTTCTGTCAAAGTTACAAATATTAATGACATAATACATTTGGCTGGTATTCGAATACATCTGTGTGTTTGGTATTCAGTATTCGACTGAATACTCTTTTGGTCAGTATTCGGGCTTCAGGATTGTGAAAACCGTTTTTCATCATAGTTTTAGTTATTCAAATCCTGTATTCGAATGCATGTTTAAAGTATTCGAATACAGGTATTTAGTATTTGGATACAGGTGTTTGAGTATTCAAATACTTACTTTGTATTCATATTTTCTTAATCTGGTCCTGTATTTGAAGAAAAAAACAACAAGAAAGAAATTTAAGTGTTTTTTCGGGTTTTTTTGTATGAGAAATTAAACAGTAATATTAATACTAAATAGAAAAAATTGCTTTTAATGTTTCAAAATTATTAGAGCCTTACTCTACAATTGTTTCGCCTTTCTAGGGCTTCATCAAGAGTACTTCGTATACTCCGTATCAGTATACGAAGTACTCTTGATGAAGCCCTAGAAAGGCGAAACAATTGTAGAGTAAGGCTCTAATAATTTTGAAACATTAAAAGCAATTTTTCTATTTAGTATTAATATTTAAAAAATGTTTCACAAGAAACCAACTGCGGATACAATTCAGTGTATTAAACAGTAATATTGATACTGTTGCCAAATTTCCTAGTTTTGTTCTACATACAAGTTTTTTAATATCTTAAATAAAATTATTCATTCAGTCACACACTTTTAAAACTCTATATCTAGTTTCTATAATATAAAAACAAGTTTTTAGTATTACAGAATGAAAAAAAAATAATTTGACATAGTTTGGCCAGAAAATGTGCCATTTTAACAATTTACTACATAGATATGTAGTTAAGATATTAATATTTGATTAATTTATTTCTAATTTATTTTAAATATAACACATTTTATAATTTTGACATATTTTTATACATTAAGTAGTACGTATTGAATGTTACTATAAGTATAGTTACTTAGCACTGTTATGTAAATTGCTGTTAGTTGTTTTAGTTTGAAAATAAAGATTAAAGAAAAGCTTTTTTGTTTTATTTCCTTATAGTTAATCCTTCCTTCTTTTAGATGTGGGCGATTTTTAATATTACTTTGATTTTTTACTTTTAGTAGTAAGTTTTATCATATTACGTTTTCTTTATTTAACATGATTTACAAATTTTTGGTAGAATGTACATCGTGGCCGGCCTTTTTTTTGCTAAAAATCTTAAGAAGAATGCATATAACAAGAATCGATAGTGCTTTCTTTCAGACTGGTCCATTTGTGAGTGAAGAAAAGAACTCTATAAACGCATTTTTTATTAACCACTCATACCCTTGTATTAGTCGTTACCAAAAATTGTGGAAAAAGAACTGTTTTGTAAATAATTTTTTTAATACACTATACAGAGTGTTACAAATTCGAGGGGCACCATAAGCATCTCGGAAACGGTATCAGATACAGGGTTGGTTCATTGGCATAGATAAGGGGGTAATTACTCCCCCAGGAAGGTTGTGAAAATTTGTATCGCTAGTGAAGAAGAGTTCGTAAGTTGGAAGAACTTTGAATTGCTTTTTGTAGTAGTTTGTGCACAATAAATTTAGTTTCTTGGACGGTAAAGACTTTTGTTGAGGATTTTTAAAAAACATAGTTCATTCATTATACCCCCAGGAAATAAAATTATCTACGTCAGTGGGTTGGTTAAATTTAAAAAATTACATGCGATCGAAAAATTCGCCGAACGTTAGAGATAAAATCGTAATGAATGATGGCTTTTCGGTTCGAAACGTAGCAAAACGGTAAAGATTTTTGATTGCAATATAATGGCCGTGTTACAAAAACTAGCCATGGGCGCAATCAGGAGAACTCAGCCGCTTTACCGTTTAGTTTCACTAGAAGTGTCAAAATTGTCAAAGTACCAATGGATGGCTTTATTTTGACAGTTTTGACACCCGCTTACCCAGCGCTTAAGCGGCTGATTACTCCTGAATGCGTCCATTCTCCCGTGCTTTTTGATTGTTAATAAGGGTTATTTTATTAATCAAAGTAGTGTTTAAAATCAATATCAGTTAAGTGTCATGTTAAAAAATACCTAATTTACGTCTTGTAACATTGTAATAAAGTTACTTTATACTTACAAGGCAATCTTGTGGAACAGTATTGCCAGCGACATAACATCATGTAGTAATCTTCTGGTGTTCAGCTCTGTTTTTCCATAAATATATATATTTTTTTAAAAACAAGTAACATTATCAAAAAAAAATCAATGATAATAAATTGAGATTTTTTCAACCGTAATAAGAAAAAACTTACCAACCAAAACTAATACAATTTTATCAGATTAATGTATTTTAATAAGACAATATTTGATTTTTTAATTACTTTTTTTTAATATAAGTTAAGTAAAACTGTTATTGAGCTAGTGGGATTATTATACTCAGCTTACCTGATAGAAGACCAGGGGTGAAATTCTATAAAAATTATGAGGCAAAGGAAAATAGGGATAATTAAAAGGAATAAATCCTTTTCTTTTAAGAAGTCGTATTCGGTAATAAATTATTTTTTGTTTCTGTTAGAAAACTAAAAATTATTTTTAAAAGTTAAAGCTCAGTTCTTATTTCATTGAGTCTACCATGTCCGAAAGAGGGTTATTTGATATTACGATAGAAAAGATCTATTTTCTTGTGTTTCATACATAATTTTAAAAAGACAGTAATTTTAAAGATAATTAAAAAAGAATTAAAAACAAATATTTTTTCTTTAACGGGAAGTTATATATTTGCCTTGTATCAAGCTTAGGTTTCTAGAAAAAAAAACCCTTAAATTTATTCTAAAAAGGTTGCCCTAAACAGCATAAAATACAATCTAAAATTAAAAAATAAAGAATTTCGGTTTTAGTAAATAGGCAAAATGACAATTTTCGATAAAATATGGGCCAAAATAAAACATATTTTTTAGAGGTTCACTTTAAGGGTGCTCTAATCATTTCAGTGGGCATTTTTGAGGCATGGAACTATTCTTTTTTAATTTTGAGGATTGCAGCAAGACCTAAAAATATTTCCCAATAATCTCGTGACACCCTTATAGTATAATTCAAATAGGGAATTTCAATTAAGGAGCAGCAGTGTTGCAATTTGGTTAATCAGCTGATAAAAATGGGTATCTAGATCAAAAGTGTCGAAAATATTTACCATATTTACAGAAATATACGATTTTGGGTTTGCGTCCCTGCTAGAAGAAAGCACTTTTGAAAATAAGAAACATTAAATTTCAGACAAAATATTAGACATCATAGTCTAAAAACCTAAATAAAACAAAGAGTAGCTACCAGCTAACGGTCCGCGTAATTTTATATAAAGTGACAAAACCAGAGACAACAATGAGACGAGTAACTGGTCCTAACAATTTGTCCATTGTATTTATCTCTTTCTGGTTTAACGCAAGTTCCAATAAATATGTCTTTGTCTTTCATCATGGCAGGCCATCGTAGATGGAGCAATTATCGCTTTGCCCTGGTTGCCAAGTTGTTTACAATTTCTGCATGTAAACTTTAATGTCCTTTTTGGCTCACATCTAATTAAGAGAAAGAAAATATACCATGAATCGAATATTTTTAACTTGATAACGTTGCCGCAGGCAGTCACGCCGAAATGTTATTCGATTGCCGATTTGTTTGAACAGTTTGTTTACATTTTCTGTGATTTATTGTGTGTTTCGTGGTTTTTTACCTTTAATTGGACTTTGAATATTGACTTTTATTAGTGATCACAGTGTATATATTAAATTTGTGCTTTTCAACAGATAATTTAAGGTAATATTGACATGGTTATCTGTAAGAAAAAATCTTTATAAAAACCAAATAAATGACATTTTTAATTAGGTGTGTGTAATTATTGAACTAAACCCCAATATTTTATAATAATAGGAAAACAAGTACCTAACATTAAGGGCAAAAATAGCACAGCTATATAATTTGAATTTGGCGGGCAAACGATAAAGTCGACTCACGCGCCATCTGCGTTTACCTTCCTTGAAGACAGACAAGGAAGGCCCAGCAGCTATCTCTCTCTCGGATAATTTATTTACATTTAGTAGCTCGTCTCATTCTTGTCTCTGACAAAACGTAAAAGTTCTTAAATATTTACACTTAAACTGCAGGCATAACAAATCCGACTTGGCACGTTTTGCTTCATGGCAGAATTTTTTTACGGAATCTATGATCAAAACCACCCAAAACACTTAGTACAAATTGTAGACTAATTCTTCTTGTAGTTTTAATTGCAATAATTTAATAAATTATAAAACACACAATTTTAACTGCCACAACAACAAGAAAAACTTAACCATCAATTGTAATAGACTCTTATACTAGTTCAAAATTATGCCGATGAGGGCTTTTTACCATGTTGCAAGCTTAATTTGAATTATATATAAATATGACATTAACTGATAAACGCCTACTTTAACTCTTATTATAATAGGAACAGTTTAAAAATGTAAATTCGGTGCTCTTTGATAAGAAAAAAAATCACAAAAAGTTTCAAGCAAATAAATCGGCATGCTTGTCTTCGCGGCCGCCTTTGCTATATTTCTTTTATGATATGCCGGTTGATGCAGCTGGTCATCGCACTATGGGATAGAAATTATTTTTTGGTCAAAATTCTGAAACTTACCAGTCTAACTTAAAATGAGGTGCTTTTTACTGGAAAAATGTTATAAATTATTACAAATGCTTTTTGGAAACCTAAAACTTATTATATGTTATTATAAATTTACACCCCCTTAACATTATTATTTGTACCAAATAAACTAAAATGTCAGCTTGTTTCGTTAATTCGGTAGTATTCTAATCAGTAATCCGATGATTATTATCTCATGTGATATACAGGGTACGGCAATAGGTATGATTTTTTTTAATGGTATACCCTGAATATTATCACCACCAAAAAAATATTTTAAAATGTTTTAAAAAAATACTACATTTGATGTGTCTATCTCAATTAGTTTCGGAAGTATGACCATCCAAATCTAAAAAATAATTTTAAATTATTCTTAGAAGTGTAATAGAGATACATCTTCCCAACTTTTTTATTTTTTAACGTATAAAATAAATAAAAAACGCTGTTTTGTTGGGTAGATTCTGTAGAATCCATATCTTTCATCAGAATGCTTTTATCTTTTAGGATATACAGTGTAGGACAAAACATATTAATTGTTAAAATGGAAAACCTTGTAAATTATAAAAAAAACTTGTATCTGTCCTTACACTCAGAAGTAGCAAAAAGTAGGAAGGCAATTGTAAGTACAAAAACTGATAAAGAAAAAGGTAAAAAAATCTTTGACAAAAGTAGCGAGACTTCGCGAGACTGCATCGGAAACACAACAATAGCTCTTATTATTTAAACTCTTTTACTTTTTTTAGTAAACAAGGCTAATAATAAACTAATTAGGTTAAATATTGTATATTTATGTTTACTTAAAATATATTTTCAAGTTTCTTATTACCCCAATAGAAGTCGTCATATCCTTTTATAATTTTGCGTACATGTAGTTTGGAGTATCTACTTGGAAATACACAGCATGAGCCATTAATTAATATCAAAGTTGCTTTTTGGCCAAAATAATGGATTTCTATCCCATAGTGTATCGTCGCGTCGCTGTAAAGGATAGCGGCGCCTTTGTATAAAATAGTCCGATTGCAGGCGGCCTTTTTTATGTTTTTTTGTATTTTTTCAAAGGGTACCGAATTTGCGTTTTTAAAATGTTCTTACTATACCATTTAGTTTATGTTTTACCATATTTTATTTTTGTTTATTTCAATATTAGTTACAGGGCCAAATCTGACACGCTTGCCATTGCCTAGGTATTTATGCATGTTATTATTTACTCTGATTTTTTTGTTAATTGTTTCATTTTCAGTACTTCTGCTAAAATGAGTTTTGAAACAAGTAAGAAAGTTTCAAATTGTGATGCAGACGCAGAGCTGGAATGTGATTCATCCCCTTTAGTTCCTGTGGAGCAGTTGCAAATGCTTATAAATAATAAGGAATCTATCGATGTTAATGAATGTAATGAATATGAACTTATTGAAGCTGTTGAGAGCGATAACTTAGAAAGAGTTGCTGCTATTCTAGGTTAGTATAAGGTGGTCCGGTTTATAAGGTTTATCTTAGTTATAGCAAAATATTTTGAAGTGCTAAAATAACTGGAAATACCCATACGTATTGTTTCTCTAAATCACGAAATTTATGGGACTGTTTTTAAAAGCTGGGACTAGAAGGGATGCCGCCAATAAGGCAAAGTATCATAATGTAAACAAACCCATTTTTAAACAATTATTTATTGTAGCGATAAATAATACACCCGATGAGTTAATAATTCTAACGGCAGGGGTCACCTTTTATGGCAGGACAAAGATGAAATAAGATGATGTTTTCTAAGTTAACAGTTTTAATGTAAATAAATTTTAAATTTTAGGTAAAGTGCCCTCTGGCGGTATTTAAAAAAGTATTTTTGTCTTAAAATTTTAGAATCTGCAAAGCTCGATTTGTGTGCCAAATATCAACTGGATTGGTTAAAAAAATGCAATATGGCGAAAAAAACCAAAATAAAAATTGAGCCTTGACGGCTTGTAACTCGAAAACGAATGATATTTTGAAAAAAAAACTATATGAAGCTCTACCCTTATTTTGTCAAGTAGAATCACCCCCTTAAGTTTCGTGATCGATTTTTGAATCACCCTGTATAAATTAATAAAAAATGGGTTTTAATTTAAAAAAATCAATTTGCTTTAAAATCATGATTTTTTCAATACAGACTTATGTTTTTATGTAGGTTCTGGGAATATTGATTTGAAGGCTAGACTGGGCGATTACAACAATGGATCATTTTTGCATTTGGTCGTATTAAAGAGCAGTATACAAATGGCTTATCTGTTCATATCAGCTTCAATAGATCTTGATTTGTTAGATAAAGAACAAAATTCGTCACTGATGTTAGCTGTTGCTGAACACAAAAATGATTTTGTTAAATATTTGCTCAAAGCTGGCGCAGATGTCACATTAAAGGTATAGTCTTAATTTTATTTATTTTATTAAGGTATTTTATTGAAGATATGTTTTGTTTTGGTTCGGCGGATTCATTAAATAGATGTTGTTTATTTGGGTACACGCCAAGTCAGATTAAAGAAATAACATTAAATAAAAATAAAATATTTAAAAAATAACTATTGTTTAGGTTAAAAAATGTATAGCTTATTTTAGGAAATTCTAAAAACCTTTGACATTAAATGTCGAATATGTTTGTTTAGTTATAGTGTCATAGTGACATACATTACTGGTTGCTGGTGTATTTATTATATATTATTAAATAAAGATAAATGTATAGCATCAATATTTGTTAATTTAAATAACACATGGGTAACTTTGCTAGATGCTGAAGTCACTTCAGGAAAACTTACAATTAACTAACTTATAACTCTTTTGTATTATAAATAATAACTACATCAGCAACCAGTTATGTATGTCACTATTACACTATAACGTTGTGAATAGATCGTTGCTATAACCAAACTATGGTGACTTAGGTCTCGATAAACCAAACATAATATTTAACATTTAATATCAAAGTTACTTCAGAATTTCCTAAATATAGCTAAAAAAATCAAACTTGAAACCTAAACAATAGTTAATTTTAAAATCTTTTATTTTTATTTAATTTTATCTTAACAACGGCGGCAGATTTGCCACCGAAACGTCGGTTGTTAGTTTTTAGTTACTTATTTTACTCGTGCACACTTCGTTTGGCGTTAATTATATTTTTCTCTAAACTTTTTATTCAATCATAATAAAAGATAGCCTATAGCATTCCTGAATAGTGTAGCTTTCTAATTGTGAAATAAATTTTCAAGAAATTAGTCCCTACAAACAAATCATTAAAGTTGCAAACAGTATAAATAAATATAAAAAAAACTTATACTAAATTTATTTAAAAAAATCTGCTTCCGCAGAGAATCGAACCTAGGCCGTCCGTGTGACGGGCGAGAATTCTACCACTGGACTACCGGCGCTCATACAGGTAGTTAGAAACTTAACCTCTTTATATTATAATGCCCGCGGCTTCATACGTTTTGTTCTCGAGATATTTATCATCAGAGTTAATAACCAAAACTAACCTGAATTCACTATTTCCCCCTTCTTGTTGCACTCAATTTTGGATTGAAAACTAAATTGGTACACAATATTTGATTTCCACCTCTAAAAACCCCATTTTCTATTTATTTTACCCGTTTTTCCATAAAATTGCAAAGCTTCACTTTCAAGCATTTCGATCACAGTAGCCTTGGCGCTGCCAAGGCTACTGCGATTAAAAATGAAGCTTTACAATTTTATGGAAAAAATGGGTAAAATAAATAGAAAAATGAGGTTTTTAGAGGTGAAAATCAATATTGAGGACCAATTTAGACGAAAACTCCATAATTGAGCGCAAAAGAAGGGAAAGTAGTGAATTTATGTTAGTTGTGGTTATCAAGTCTGATAATGAATATCTCGAGAACAAACGTGCCCGACTAAAAATTCTTCTAGATTCGTTATGAGCGCCCCAAAAAAACTTCACATACCTAATTTTATTGAAATGGGCTATGCGTTCGGTTTGTAAATAATTACCAAATTTTTATTTAAGTTATCTCCAAAATCATTCACTTTTGGACTAAGGTAAGTTGGGTTAGATCGTTGTTTTGGCCGTAATTAAAAGTTAATCAGTGGACTGTATATTGTTTTATTTGAGCAAAACTTACACTAAAAATTTAACAATGCTGTTTCTTCTACAGTCGGCTGGAGAGAGAGCTCCCTTGGCTCTCGCAGGCACACTGTTGCCATATTTCTAACAAAAATATAATATACAATTTTTCTACAATTATAAAAAGGCTTAACATACCGCCCCTCTTGAAAGCACCCAGTACTTTCAACAATAACTACAAAGTCTTTCTATGACAATAAAGATTAACTATACAGTCATATAACTAAAGATTTACAGACTTATTCATTCTATAGCTAATAAACTAGACAATATGTTTGAAACAAAAATAAAAAACTGATAAGAATTATCAGGTAAACCAATCAAACATGTAAATCAATGTCTTAACACTAAAATAAGCTTATCTTAACGTCTTTATATAAAAGTTTTATTCTAAAGGCAAAGCACATACACGAGTGACAGCTCGTGTCAAAAAACCATCATTCACTTTTACATCGACAACTCGAGTAACTCCGTCTTTACCCGGGTGTAACTTAACCACTCTACCCAACTGCCAGTTCATTGACGGGGAATTATCATTTTTAATTAAAACTAATGTTCCAATTTTCAATAAATTGTTACAATTTTTTTCCATTTCACTCTAGTTTGTAGCTCGGATAAATATTCCCTTTGCCACCTTACCCAAAAATGCTGAGATATGGCTTGTAAGTGTTGCCACTTGGTAAGCCGATTTTCTGGAACACCGGAGTAATTTAGTTCTGGTAAATTTGTTAGAGGTCTTCCTATTAAGAAATGTCCTGGAGTTAAAGCTCCTATATCTTCAGGGTCCTGAGTAATAGGACAAAGTGGCCGCGAGTTTAATATACTTTCAACTTGGGTCAATACAGTGGCAAACTCTTCAAATGTTAAATGGTTTTCACCTATAACGCGTTTAATATGGTTCTTTGCGGATTTAATTCCAGCTTCCCATAAACCTCCGAAGCTGGGAGAAGATGCTGGGATAAAATGCCATTTTACAAATTCATTAGATAACTCGTTACTTAAGTTTTCAGAGTTATCTGACAAAAACTTATACATTTTTAACAGTTCTGTATTTGCACCTCTATAATTTGTGCCATTATCAGAATAAATATTGGCTGGTTTGCCAAGTCTACTAACGAATCTTTTAAAGGCTGCTAAAAATGCTTGGGTAGTCAGTCCGGATACTAGTTCGATATGCACTGCTTTCGTACTCATGCATACGAATAAACAGATATATGCTTTTATCAATTTTGGATTTCGCGTTAATCGATCCTTTAACAAAAATGGACCCCCAAAATCGGTGCCAACATTTAAAAAGACTGAGGACGTATTTACACGTACTTCAGGCAAGTCGCCCATTAAATAAGTAGATTCCTTAGGGTTTACGCGAAAACATCTTATGCATGTTCTTACTATCTTTTTACATGTATTGCGTCCAGAAATAGGCCAATACCTTTCGCGCACGGAGTAGAGCAAATTTTGAACTCCGCAATGTAATAACCTCTCGTGTTCTTGTCTTATAATATGATTAGTTAATATATGGTTTTGAGGTAAAATAATCGGGTGCTTTTTCTCAAAAACTTGTTCAGAGTTGTTAATTCTCCCGCCTATGCGCAAAATTCCATCCCGCATGAAAGGATTTAATGAAAGTAATTTACTACCTTTTGGCAAATCACATTTTTAAGTATCGCATTGTATTCCTGCGAAAAGCATTTTATTTGCACATCTTTAATTATTAAATTTAAAGAAGTATTTAACTCTTCAGGTGTTAATGCACCCTTTTGTCGTTTAATACGCATATCACCACGTAATTTTAAATTTGATACAAAACGTAACACATACGCTGTAACACGCAAAACCTTTTTAAATGAAGAAAACTTGTTTAAAATATCTAACAACTCCGTATTTTCGTTTATTAGCAACAAAGAAACCGTCCTTTGTTCCGGAATTTCCGACGGTGGAATGTTAAGATCTAATAAATCCCACTGAGAATTATGAAGATCAAACCAGTTGGGTCCTTCCCACCACAATTTACAATCAATTAAAGTTTTGGCGGATGCGCCGCGCGTTATAAGGTCTGCTGGATTTAGTTCTGATTTGACATAATTCCAACTATAACCATCAGTAAGCGACCTAATCTCACTTACCCTATTAGCTACAAATGTTTTCCATCTGTTTGGCTCACTTTTTATCCAATATAGCGTAATTGTTGAGTCTGTCCAACAATACAAATGATGAAAATTAATGTCTAAAGATTCTTTTACCTTTTTTATTAAATTAGCCAATAATAATGCACCACACAACTCGAGGCGCGGTAAACTAATTTGTTTCAGTGGAGCTACGCGAGATTTAGCGCATAATAATTTCGAATAATATTTACCCGAGGCATCTAAACATCTGATAAAAATACAAGCCCCAAACGCTTTTATAGATGCGTCGCTAAACCCATGCAACTCTATTCTTATGTATTCGGAAAACACAGCATGTCTGGGAATGTTAAACTTACCTATATCAGAAAGATCTTTATAAAATGCCACCCAGCTTTCTAACAAATGTAACGGAATGATTTCATCCCAAGACAATTTTAATTTCCAAAGTTCTTGAATTATTAATTTAGCAACTATTACAATGGGACCGATTAATCCCAAAGGATCAAATATTTGACAAATCAAAGACAAAACTGTTCGCTTTGTAACGTTTTTAAAAGAACAATTTTCTACTGAATTAACTTTATATTTAATAAAATCGTTACTTGATTCCCAGTACACGCCAAGTGTCTTATTTTGTTCATTTTCACCAATAGTTAAGATATTAGCCTCTAAACCTTGATTAACTTGAAAATTTGTTAAAAGTTCTTTGTTATTACATAAAAATTTTCTTAATTCAAACCCTGCACTTGCTAATATCGACACGAGTTCATTCTGAATTTTTAACAATTCAGTCTGTGTGTTTGCTCCTGTTAGTACATCGTCCATATAAAAATCTCTTTTTATTATCATACTTGCCAGTGGAAAAGTATCTTCATTATCTTTTGCTAACTGGAACAAACATTTCACAGCTAAATATGGTGAAGAAGCGCAGCCGTATGTAACTGTATTTAATTTATATAATTTTAAACTTTCATCTGGCTGATTTCGCCAAAATATTTTTTGATATTTTGTGTCACTGTCATTTATTAATATCTGTCGATACATTTTTGATATGTCTCCAGTTAATACATATTTATGAATACGAAAGCGTGTTAAAATGGAAAACACATCCTGTTGCAGTGTAGGCCCGACAAACTGAACATCATTTAACGACAGTCCCGACGACGTCTTTGCCGAAGCATCAAAAACTACTCTGCACTTTGTTGTCAAACTATTTTCCTTAATTACTGCATGATGTGGCAAGAAAAATCCATCATCTCCAACATCATCTATTACCGACATATGCCCCAAAGCTACATATTCAGACATAAATGCCGAATAATCCCCTTTTAAACTTGAATCTTTATCAAATTTTCTTTCAAGTAACTTAAACCTGTTTAAAGCCATATTTCGTGAATCGCCCAATTTATTTAAATTATTTTTAAAAGGTACCCTAACTATAAATCTGCCAGTAGTATCCCTTTTTGTAGTTTCTTCAAAAAAGCGCTCGCAATATTTTTCAGATTCTGACCTTATAATTTCATTCCCTTTTATTTCCTCTATTTCCCAAAATTTAACTATCTTTTCATCAATACTAGAATTTGAGTTTACAACTGCATGACAACCGAGTGATACGTTATTATTTTTAAAGTTTAAATATAAATTTCCCGCAATAACATATCCAAACTCTGTTTCTTGCAAAAGAGGTAAGTTGTGGCCAAGCCGGACCTGCCCTGCTTTAATAATTGACCAGAAAACATTTGAACCTAACAATATATCAATTTCACTTGAGATGTTAAACCCTGGATCTGCTAAACATAAGTTTGAAGGAATAGTTAATATATTTTTATTAAAAGATACCATCGGTATTCTTTCTGTAATTTGAGGAAGTACCAAACAGTTAATATTCATTTTAAAATTATTAATACGTGAATTTATACCTATATTTACTTGTGAGCTAATACTTGTCAACGTTTGCCCAATACCTTTTACTGCGTATTCAACCTCTGATTGGTTTAAATTTAATTTCTTACAAAGCCCTTTAGACACAAAATTACTTTGTGATCCACTATCCAAGAGCGCACGCACCGTTACTGACTTTTTTCCATTGCTTACTTCAATTAGCGCAGTCGACAATAAAACTTGTGAATTACTCCTCTCTTCTTCATCCGAAACTAAAGAACCGGCAACACTGCTTTTCGCCACCTGCGTATTCAACGCGACCTTCTCGTGTCGTCCGCCGCGCTTTGGCGCTCAGCTGTTTCTGACAAATTTGTATTTGCACCAGCGGTTGACGGTGTATTATTTGAATTGTTTAAATTATTATTCACGAAAGTATCAGAATGCAAAAGCGTATTATGCGCCTTTTTACATTTTAAACATTTTGGCTTTTGACATTTCCACGAAAGATGATTATCACGAAAACAGTTTAAACATAATTTTAATCTTTTAACAGCGGATATTCTATCATTTACATTTAGATTTAAAAATTCATCACATTTGAAAATACCGTGATCCTGTTTACAATAATAGCATTTAATTTTAAAAACCTCTGAACCTGTACTTGCAAAGCTATTACTATGACCATGCCATTTACCACTTTTAGGTCCTTTTGGATTTAAAAATCCTTCTTTATTTATTTTAGAAATTTCTAGTTTTTCTAACACTTCACATTTTAATTTAAGAAAATTATTTAAATCTTCCATGGTAGGTAAATCTGCCATGTACTTGTAAGTTTCCCAATCGCGACGCGTGATTGAATCAAATTTATTACTCATGATATAAATTATAAGACGATCCCACGAATCAGTATCTTCTCCAAGAGATTTTAATGCACGTAAATGCTTACTTATTGAATCGAATAAATTTCTTAGATCACTATATGATTCTTTAACTACATTGGGATGCTCAAAAATTGCTCTTATATGATTATAAATAATAAGTTTCTTATTTTGAAACCTGTCAGTTAAAAATTGCCATACAACTTTATAATTTAAATCTGACACCTCAAATGACTTTATTATTTCCAAAACCTCTTTACTTAAAGAAGATTTTAGATAGTAAAACTTCTGGATATTATTTAAAGATTCATTTCCATCCACCAAGGCTTCAAATGAATCCTTAAACTCTAGCCAATTACTATATTGGCCATCAAACGTTGGTAATTTAATAGGTGGTAGCTTAACAACCGAGCTTAGATTTTGTGCAACTGCACTATGCCTGCTACTATGCCTCGAACTGACTACCGAACCATCCTCAGACATACTTTCTTTATACTTTTTAATAAAGCGCTAATTTCGCCATTTAACTTATAAAATAAATTTTCAAATGCATCTCTCTCAGCCTCATCAGTCTCAAATTCTAAATTATTACAACTTTTTGCTCTATTTCATACTGCACATAATCAAATTCATCATAAACTGGCTGAATTTTATCAAAACGAGTCTGCAACTCACTAATTATTTCATTATTCAGCTCTTCTTTATTTAAAGAATCAAAATATTTCTTTAACCGTGTTAATTTTCCCTTTAAAGCACCCCTTTTTAATTTTAAGGACGCAATTTCTGCCATGATATTAACACAAATTAAAAATATAAATACACAATTATAATAGAACGAACTTACTCAGGACCTTCCGCGACAGGAACCCGTGGTGGAACAACTTCTGCCTTCCAATTCTCTGTCTCACTTCCTCTTAAGCTCTCGTTCACGTTGTACCCGTACGATACGGTACGCCACAATGGCGCCTCAATGATGCAATTTTAACAAGCTTTAATCCTTGTTTTACCCTCAATCTCTTCTCAATTCTTCTAAATTCTTGCCGATACTTTATCCGGTCGATTGGACCAATGTTTTGGCCGTAATTAAAAGTTAATCAGTGGACTGTATATTGTTTTATTTGAGCAAAACTTACACTAAAAATTTAACAATGCTGTTTCTTCTACAGTCGGCTGGAGAGAGAGCTCCCTTGGCTCTCGCAGGCACACTGTTGCCATATTTCTAACAAAAATATAATATACAATTTTTTCTACAATTATAAAAAGGCTTAACAATCGTCATATTTCCGCCCCAGCTTTTTTGTCCGCATCTTTTAGAGACACCCTATATAGGAACCGCCAGTGGTTAAATAAACTATTTTATTTTAGGGCACTGACGGAATGACAGCTCTTCATATAGCAGCAAAATGTGGAAACTTGGAAGCATGTCAAATTTTATTGGCTTCTAGCTTTGGTATATCCAACTTTGTAAATTTTCAGGATGACGGTGGATGGACACCATTAGTTTGGGCTTGTGAACATGGTCATGTTGATATTGCTAAGTATTTGGTATCTAAAGGAGCTGATGTAAATATAAGGTTAGTGCTACAGATTTTTTTTTTTTTTTGATAAAATGCTCAAGATGAGACTTCTCTCGCCCTCTGGTTTAATTTTTTTTATCTTTTTGGCAGCCTATTAACACTGGTATGAACCTTAAGTACTAGGTACCGTGGATGCAGGTTGCGACTGTTTAATAATTTTTTGATAATTAGGTGTTTTAGCCATAGATCTACAGTTGCAAATTTAAAGGAAATAAACAAATTCACGTATACGCTGAAATAGGCAGGGCACACTAAGGAAATCCATAGGTTTGAAGCAAATATACTTTCTAAATTTGTGATTTTTTTTTAACTACGACTTTTAAGTCGTAGTCGTAAGACCAGAAACGTTATAAGGTCATAATTTAAAAGCCCAGCAATAAAATTATTACTATTTTTGTCAAGCTGTTGGGTTTTTACAGAGGCGTAGGTACTTGAACACCGCAGTTTTTGACAAAATCAACAAAACCGAGATATGTATGGGATGTTATTTATTTATTTATTAAGTATACGGGATTCCCCATTTTTACAATGACTATTACAATTATTGAAAAAAATAACTACAAAATTAAATTAGGCTACAATTAGATAACTAACAAATAACAGGTAGATATAGGCAGATCAAAAATATTTATATACAAATCACAAAAAGATCACAGCTTCAAGTAAAGTATTAATTTATTAAGGAACCATATGATTGATCCTAGATTTAAATTGAGACAATGTGCTGTTAAAAACATCCACTCGTGTACCAAAGGTGTTCAGCACACGAAGAGCTCTATCCATCGGTGAGTGCATTCCATAGTTTGTGGTATGAGGGCGGATATGATATAAATTAAAATTCCAAAGATTACGAGAGGGGACATTAAGTGATAGAAGGTCAGGACAGTCAATGAGACCATTACATAGCTTAAACACAAAACAGAGATCATAAACTTGACGTCTATGCTGTAAAGTGGGTAGACTTAGCTTTCTCAGTAAATCAGAGCGGTGGTAATTCTTCATTCTTGCTCCAGACTTGTATGCGGCAAACCGTAAAAATTTGTTCTGGACCCTCTCCAGCATATCAGAATGAACAGCATACTGTGGTGACCATACCACAGTAGAATATTCCAAAATTGGCCTAACCAAGGAGCAGTACAAAAGTCTGGCGGTGGCAAGTGAGAATTCAGAGCAGCTTCTATGTACAAAACCAAGCATTCTCATACCCCTAAGACTAACCTTATTAATGTGCTCCGCAAAATTATATTTTAGATAGTGTTCCATCTGAAAGACCACATTTGGTATAACAAAACGCTTTTATTTCTGTGAAAAAAAACTATACGAAAAAACCCCTGTGTGGTCTGTCGGATGGAACACTATTATTTAAAATATAATATTCCATACATAACTCGGTTTTGTTGATTTTGTCAAAAACTGCTATTTGCAGATCACCTCCCAAGTTTAAGGTTATGCTCACGGTGTTTACAGTTATGTTTTAAGTTGTTGCAAATATTAAAATAATTAAGATTGACCCTAAATTTTTTATTTTATTTGTAAGTACCTGTTTAATTTAATTATACTGATAAATTATTTACATACATTTAAAAGAGTATGGATACTAAAAGCTATGATAGTGTGAACACCTAGTATAAGAAAAGTATATATTTTGGGAATTTAAAAAAATATGCATTTTTGGGAAATTTAAATTTTAATTGGGTTACTTAACATTGGGAAATTTGGTACATAAAACAATACGTGAGGTGTCAACATCGTTTTGATGAACTCTGGTGTCAAGAGTTGATGAACTCTGGTGTCAAGGTTTAAAAAGTATAAATCAAACAATTTTCTAGGTTACTCTTATAATAATAAAACAAAAACATTAAACAAGCGGAGTCGCCTAGAAATGCAAAACAAATACTGGAAAATTTGATATTTAAAGAAGAGAGAAAGAAATTAAAGGGGATTGTTTTATCAGATAACAAGCAGTTAGTAAAGTTAAAGTTAAAGTTACGTTCCCCCGTACGGGCTACTCCGAGTGGGAGGTATGCCCGTACTAAATTTAGTGAGTCAAGTAAGTTAGTTTTTAAAAAATGCAAAGTTAGTTGTGATGGTCCACCGGTCTCATGGTCCCAAGAAGATAGTTCCATATGGTACATTTGCCCAAGTGACGTCAAGTAGTATTTCAAAATGTCAACGTCACATATGGTGGAGGCGCCCCCGTTCCCAGTGACCTTGTGAAACGTCGGTTATGGTAAGCTGTGCCCGCCCCAGTTCCAGTGCCCTTTGTGAAGCGATAGGAAAAGTCGCTTATGGTACGCCCTTCCTACCCCTCAGTTTATTTGTGGAAGAAAATACCATATATATGGTAAAGGCGTCCCGTTCCCCGGAGAAGAAATGTGTGTGAAAGGACGAAAATGGGGAAAAATATGTTGCGTAGCGTAGCTGCAAGGAGGTAGCAGCGTAGCTACAAGAAAAGGAAGATATGGTATATCTTCAGTTTGAAATATGGCTAAATGGAGTTAGCCAGAGGTGATAAAGAAGAATATGGAAATATATTTATTTGTGTCGAAGTTGTATGGTACGTCGTGAAGACGGAGTTCAGAAGCAGCATGAGGCTGCATTAGCACTGGAAGCCGCAGCTCTAGTATGGGGAAGAGCTCTGAAGTATGGTCTTGAATGGTGGGGTACAAGACAGTTAAGCGGCCCTGAGAAAGCTCAGGATATGGGTAAATTGGCACGCGGCTGCAGTAACCTGATGTAGAAGAAGAAAATGGGAGTGGAAAGGCGGAAAATGGTATGTGGAGGAGAAGTACGGGACAAAAGGCCAATGGAACGCACCATCAAGGACATGGACAGGGAGGCAAGGTGGACACAGTACAATTCAACAAAAGATGGACAATCTAGAACATTATGGTATTTGTAAAGTGTTTAGGTAAATCTGTAATGTTTTTTAATTAATGGTATTTTTTTGTTGTTTACTTATTTTCTATTATTATATTGATAAAAATAATGATTTAATATGCAGAGAAAAGTAGCCTAAAAGTAAACTTTGATAATAACTCTTTTTTAACCCACCGTATATGTAATATTAAGTTATGAAAGGGTCATTGTTTTAATGATATACAATTTACGGTCAAGGTCGTAACGATTTCTAATAATGCTGAGCTAGCTAGTTTTAAAGAATCATATTTTGTTTACCAAGTCGGGTGTTTTTGTTTAGTACATGTATAAATTAATGAGGAATAATACTATGTATTTAAAGTGTTTTATATAGGAGGTATAGAATTTAGGCCACTTTTCTCTAAAAAATAATCTTAACCGTTACAACTATATTTAAATAAAACTACTTGGAGAAAATCCCAAATTTAGAAATTATTCAGTTAACAATGGAAAAAAATTTTAACTTTTTTCTTATGATCAATGACAAATCTTTTATTTTTAGAAAAAAAGTCAAGTCAATTAATTATTTTTTGGATTAAAGGCTATTTGTTCATTTTTTTTGTTTACATTTATTGAAAAAAATTTTAGATAAAACTTTTTTTCATATTTTTAAAAACTTCAAAAAGTTAAGGTTATTTACGGTAATTTACATAATAGGTAAAATATTGTTAGATTTTTAAATATTTGTAAGCTATATGGAACTATCGATTTTGGTAATATTGCTAATTTTTTTAAAGGGTTTAAAGTAAATTTGGCTCATTTCTAATAGCGTTGTGGGTCCAACGCTTTCAGGGAAGGGGCATATGTGAACACCTAGTATAAGAAAAGTATACATTTTGGGAATTTTAAAAAAATATGCATTTTTGGGAAATTTAAATTTTAATTGGGTTACTTAACATTGGGAAATTTGGTACATAAAACAATACGTGAGGTGTCAACATCGTTTTGATGAACTCTGGTGTCAAGAGTTGATGAACTCTGGTGTCAAGGTTTAAAAAGTATAAATCAAACAATTTTCGTAGGTTACTCTTATAATAATAAAACAAAAACATTAAACAAGCGGAGTCGCCTAGAAATGCAAAACAAATACTGGAAAATTTGATATTTAAAGAAGAGAGAAAGAAATTAAAGGGGATTGTTTTATCAGATAACAAGCAGTTAGTAAAGTTAAAGTTAAAGTTACGCCCCCGTACGGGCTACTCCGAGTGGGAGGTATGCCCGTACTAAATTTAGTGAGTCAAATAAGTTAAGTTAGTTTTTAAAAAATGCAAAGTTAGTTGTGATGGTCCACCGGTCTCATGGTCCCAAGAAGATAGTTCCATATGGTACATTTGCCCAAGTGACGTAAAGTAACCCTGTATGTAATTCCAAAATTTTACACGTCACAATAGCAAACACCTCAAAAAACCTTTTTAATAAGTAAATTGTAATAATTATTTTATATTACTATACTCTGTACTTACAGAAAAACTCATATTATACTTTGGACACTTTATTTTGATAATGAGTACCTAGTAGTTAGTAACTTCGGTTACTGACTTTTTAAACCCATGAAATATCCTGGGACAAAATAATCTTAGTATTTTCACTTCTTCATCGCAACTAACATTTATATCCTAATGAAAATCCATTTACCCAATTAAAAATACTTTAAACACAAATTATAAACATTTTTTTTGGGTTAACCAAAGCAAAAACCATGTAAACCAATAAATTACCTACACTTCGACTGCGGGTTAACATAACTACTGGTTAACCAAAACTTCTTGTAAACCGCAGATTGTGAAACAGTATTTTTAAAATAACTATTGGTCTTTTATTAAATGAATAGTGTGGTTTGTCCGCAACTGAAGAGACGAATTAATGTCGAAACAACAAGGAAAATTGTCTTTTAACCAAATTGGGTTTAGTCAAAATACGTTTTCAGCCAAAAGCATCATTTCACAAGGCAAATAAATGCATGGCATGGACAATTTCGGATGTTAGGGAGTTTCCTGCTTTCGATCTTCATGATCTCATCAGTACGGCAAAGAAGCCGTAGAGCTAGGGTATTGAATTTGCCCTTGCGAAGTTTTCAAATAGTAACCACGAAGGGTGGATCCAAAAGGAGAATGGTTTGTAATTTGCAGAATGTTCTTGCCAGAAGGCTCAATACAACTAAGTTATCCCGAATGGAACGGGGACCGAATGGTACGGATCGAAGTGACCGGATCTCGCGATCTTTGCTCTTGATCTTTGTTCTTGGTCATATTCCCGTTCTTGGGTTGAGTGCGTCTTGCGGCGCCATACGGTTGAGAAGATTTTTTGATTTTTTTTAAATCTTTGGACAAACCACGAAGACTAAAAGCCCAAATACTAACGTACCGTGGACTTAAATACTTGAAGATTTGGGGGAAGGAAAGACCTCCGCGGGCAGCAGGTTCCACATTCTAGACACTCTAGGGATAAAAGAACGAACAAAGTGGGAAGTTCGGGGTCTGTCCAGTTGGACCGTATAGGGATGCATACGCGCGGAACCACGAGTTTCTCTGTTGGGAACCATGAGTGGAGGAACTATACTGGACAATTCTTCAGAGCAGTAGCCATGTAGTACCTATAAAAAGCGATAGATCCCCCACAGCCCGACAATGGGCAAGAGATGGAAGCCTTTCTGTAAGTGAAGGATCATTAATGAGACGAATAGCTCTGTTTTTCTAAATACTTAAGAGTTTGTCAATTAATTAATTTTTCCATTACTTTACAAAGAACTGAGAGAATTGAAATTGGTCTATAGTTAGATGGAAGAGATTTAGATCCTTTCTTGGGAATAGGTTGAACACGTGCAGCTTTCCAGCTCTCCGGAAAGATACCTGTGTCGTAAGAAATTCGAAAGAGCCGAGTTAAAATTGGTGCAAGTTCTGGAGCACATTTTTTAAAACGACCGCTGGTATGCCATCCAGCCCAGACGATTTCTTGGTGTTAAGGGAAGAAAGGATACGCTTAATGTGTTTTACCTTAAAAATAATATCGGGCATTTTATGAGGAACCGGGGTAACCGCTGGAATTGAATGATTTACGGGAGGGTCAAGGGTTGAATTGGCAGCAAATTGTTTAGCAAATAATTCTGCCTTTCCTTTAGCGGTAGAAATAATTTCATCTTCCAAAGTTAGTGGTGGAAAAGAACTGGTACAAAAATTCCAACTTATGTTTTTCGCAAAGGACCAAAAAGATTTGCTGCCATTTGAGCAAGAAAGAACTTTCTTTTTAATACTTTATATATAATATAAGTCTTTGGCTTCAGATTTTACATCAAATTGGTCATTGGTCTTTTATTAACATATTGGTTACCATATATTGTGAAAAGGGCCTAAGCCCATTTCATTATTTTTAAATCGGAACTATACAATTCCGGCCCTGTATGGCGAGGCTTCAGGTTTACAATTATGTTTTATTGCCTTTCATCAAATAGATGCACAGAAATCGCTGTTTATACGTTTCGCATATGAAACTTGGATAGAGTTTAGTTAGTTTACTAGTATATAATTAATCATAAATTTAAAAATGTGTTTTTTTTTAAGGGATGTAGAACACAATGTGGCGCTACACTGGGCAGCGTTTAGTGGCAGCAGTCAAATTGTAGAATTGTTACTAAACTGGAAATGTGATGTAAATGTTGTAAACGTTCACGGTGATACTCCTTTGTAAGTAAAATAATATTGCCACTGCAAGTGTGCGTTCTTACAATTCGTAAATGCCTTATCTTTACTCTTTATTAATCAACTTAAATTAAATTCCATCATTGTGTTATAACTAAACATAAAGCACCTAATGTTCTTATGAAACTATGACTAATTTAGTAACAACATAGAAATAATAAAAAAGTTTTTTTTTTGTCGTTTCCATTGACAAACTTGTTGTTATTTAATATCGACCATATTTTTATTTACGTTTTACCCTTATACATCATATTTGTATACAGTGTGTCCAAGATAAGGATCCTAAGCATGGGAGTCTCGGTACCTATTGGAGATACAGCTTACGTTAAATTAGGAAAAAGTTGTGTTTTTTAAAGCTTATTTACATGCCGTTTAGAAACTTGAAAAATTTTCATGGCCTGCTGAGATATTTGGCAAAAACGAAAATTTGACTATATCGATTTTATTTTTTTCTGACTTTATTTGAAGAGATATAAAAAAACTAATAACACTTTTTCATTGGCACTTTTTAGCTACTGCATGTAGGTATTTTTAGATTTTATACCCGACGTTTCGTTTTCAAGAAACCATCATCAACTTTGCTTTTTTATATGGCTCGAAAAAAAGTACCACCTATATCTGATCTCATTTTTTATTACAAATTCAACGATGTATCACGTCATATTTTGCTTTTTTTCTATTTTTTTAAAGTTATTTTTAAGTAGGCCTTGCAAACAAATGCTTGGACGTTAATACCTGTTACCGTATCTGTAACATGATTTAATATCATTATAAAATAGTATTTGTCCTTATTACCCTGCTTGTCGAGTTGTTGTTTTTAGAGCAATTGTTCTTATTGTTACTGTTGTCTCTATTATTTTTTATTGGTAAATAGCTAATATCTTATTGTATTATTACGGTCGAATGTGCAGGATGACCATTATAGCCATGAAGATAAGTTTGACATGCTAACATGATCCATTTTGTGCTGCAAAAATAAATAAAGGTATCATTTCTGCAGTTAATGAATTATGGTAAATACATGGACCTGGTATTTTAGTTCCTAAAATTCCACACTACATATTTAACCCAAAACGTTCTTGATGTTTCGATATTTTCTTAACACGCGGATTTTGTTGAGCCTAGTAATGCGTATTGCGTATAAAGACAACAGTAACAATAAGAACAATTACTCTAAAAACAACAACTTGACAAACAGGGTAATAACGACAAATACTATTTTATGATGAAATGAAAATTTTTCAAATTTCTAAACGGCATGTAAATAAGCTTTAAAAACTCAACTTTTTCCTAATTTAACCTGAGCTGTATCTCCAATAGGTACTGAGATTCCCATGCTTAGGATCCTTATCTTGGACACACTGTATGTCTGTTATTATTTTTGAAAGTACTTTTGCAACACCAAACTTTTAATAAATATCTTTGCTATGATATAAAAAGAGTTTGTAAAATAATTCAACATTTTTCAGACATATTGGTGCAAGAGAAGACAAATACAACTGTGTTATAATTTTATTAGGAAGAAAAGCTGATGTCTCTTTAGTTAATAAAAATAATGAAACGCCACTGGATTGTGTACCAAAAGATGGAAAGTGTTTGGCTCCAATTGCTTTAAATGTTCAGTTAGGCATGGCTGTTTCCACATATTCAGACGAACATAAATGTCTCCTTACTAAGTAGGTTCTAAAAAATTCGCTGTTTACATACATAAATATACAGGGTGTCTAGTTAAGTTTGCACTATATGGGAAACTTTCTTATTATTAATTTTACGAAAAAAGTATTTTTTTATAAAAAGTTCTGTATTATTTAAAACCTTAAATGGAATCATCAGATATTATTTTTTTGCAGTGGTATACGAGATATGTCAAAAAATATAAATTTTGCTCAAGGCCTCAAGTACCTTTATTTTTATTTTTTTTTGTCTTTGGACAATCCACGAAGGCTAAAAGCCTAAATACTAACGTACCGTGGGAACCTGCGGCAACACCGATTTTGACGACATTTGGTATACGGGGTTTTTGGGGCGCTGATCACGAATCTGAAAGAAGTTTTGGCGGAAACGTTTCGTTCTTGAGATATTCATCATCAGACTCGAAATTTAAATTAGTCCTATTTTTACAATATTTCCCTTCTTTGCACACAATTCTTAATTTAAAGCTAAAGTGGCACACAATATTTGATTTTTACCTTTAAAACCCTGTTTTTTACGTATTTTACATTATTTTTGCATTAAATTACATAGCTATACTTTGAATCATTTCAATCCCAGTGTGCCATGAAGCCCTATGTGTATGTATGATTGCCGCATTATTACAGAAAAGCCACGCAGTTTAATGCAAAAATAAAGTAAAAAACGTAGAAAAAAGAGGTTTTAAAAGGTGAAAATCAAATATTTTGTGACACTTTAGCTTTAAATCAAGAATTGTGTGCAAAAAGAAGGGGGAATATAGTGAAAATAAGCTTAGTTCAAATTTGAACTTTGATGATGAATATCTCGAGAACGAAACGTTTCTGCCAAAAAATTCTTTCAGATTCGTGATCAGCGCCCCAAAAACCCCGTATACCAAATTTCGTTAAAATCGGAGTTGCCGCAGGTTTCTAGAAAATTACCGTAGTTTTTTATGACCGGCTTAGATAGCGTGCTCTAACCTATGGACGGAGGACACACAGTAAACCTGAGCAGGTTGCAGTGTTAGAGGATATGTAATGCACCTCCTAATCTAATCGAATCTAATCTAAACCGAAAGTTGCCGAAAAGTGATAAATAAGCGAAAAGTCTTCTCTTCCCTACCAAGTCTCATTTTGATATGTCTAACACTCTAGGAATTATGACCTGTTTATTAGATTTGTTGACATCAGTATACCTCTTGTAGTGATATTTCAAGAGGTCGAGAATTAAATCCGATACAGTGTTATAACAGTGTAGACTCTGAGCAAGAACCTAGGAATTATACCTATGTGAAAAGGAATTGCATATCTTCAGATAATATTAAAGTTAACACAAAAGTTTCATCGATTCAGTCTTGTTCCTGTGATGATCGTTGTCTGTCTTCAGAGTGTTCGTGTGGACGGTTGTCTTTAAGGTGTTGGTATGATGGAGAAGGCAAATTGTTGCCCGAGTTTAATTTTTGTGGTAAGTCATTTTTATTACACTATACAGGGTGTAGCAAAAAGCGCATTTGCAATATGTTAAAAGGGGCGGAATTTACAGAATCTAGACACGCGGCAGCGTGTCAAGCCCGCCGAGTGTAATATTACACGAACCACCCGGTACCACTTTTGACCTCTTCATAACTTAAAAACACTTGTATAAATACAGTTGGGACACCCTTTATTTTTTAGATCCACCTTTGATTTTTGAATGCAACGATTTATGCTCTTGTAATTCCATCTTGTGTGTAAACAGGCTGGTACAAAACCTATGACTCAAAGGTTTCAACTATTTAAGACAAATTTTAAAGGATGGGGAATAAGAACATTAAATTTTATAGCTAGAGGAAATTACGTGTGTGAATATACAGGTGAAATTTTGTTGGATACAGAGGCGGATCAGAGGGAGGATGATAGCTATTTGTTCGATCTGGATAATAAAGTAAGTATCCAATAGCACTGGTTGGTTGGTTTAGGCGAGGTGCGGTTCCCTTTTATAGTAAGAGCCCATAAACGGCAGACCTAGTGGTGGCAACCGAAACCGGTTTACTACATTTTCCGGGACATTTCAAAATTGTAATTTTTATTTTGGAAATGAAGTTTAATTTTTAATATTGTTTAAAGAAAAATTATTTTTGTATAAACTTGATCTTTATTGTTAGAGAAATAAAATTGGATAAGCAATAAAATTTCCATATTAGCGCATTAGGGCATTATATGCGGGCATTATCATAATGCCCTAGGTGTGATAGCAGGTATTATTGCTACCATAACATATTTCGTTTCTAAGGTATTACAGATCAATAATAGATGGGTAAAACATAAAAATATTTTGAAACTTGGCTCGAGGGTTTGTCAGATTGTCAAAAAATTATCTCAAGGCCGTATTCACCAAGCTCCAACTAATATTTATCAGACTGATAACAATCAGTTGAAGCTTGGTGAATACGGCCGTTACATTTTTTTTCTGTGAAATGTACAGGGGTGCCAATAATTAAGCCCCTTATAATTTACATGGGATTTCCTATGTTCCGCTCGGGGTCGCACCACCCGGTATTCGTAATTTTATTCGATTTTTTTAGGATTCCGAGTCTTTTTGTATAGATGCAAAATACTACGGTAATTTTGCCAGATTTATTAACCATTCTTGCGATCCAAACTTGCATCCAGTAAAAGTATTTATAGAACATCATGACTTGAGATTTCCCAGGATTGTATTTTTTGCTAAACGAGATATAGTTCCTGATGAAGAACTAAGGTAATATCAAAATTTAGAAATTAAAAAAAAATGACATTGACATCTGTGTAACTCAACACCTTCTAGATGTTTTAAATAATTGTACTGAATAAGCCGTTAGTACAATTCTAACATCTAGAAGGCGATGGTGTAACTTAAGAATTGTCACACAATATCCATACAGGGTGTCCGAAAATAAAGCGTTAGGATTTCTGTGGGCGATTTTGCACGAAAAATCATTGCAACAAACCTTTATAATTTTTTTTTCGAAAGCTCAAAATTAACGAAGATACTTGAATGAAAAAATATTTTTGTTATTTTTTCTAATAACTGTTTTTATAGTGTACTGATTTTCGTCAAATTTTGCACACATATCACTTATGATTCTTTGTATTCACCATATTTATTTAACGCTAGTAGTCAATGCCAAAGGGCTTGAAAAATTTTTTGTTTCGCTCCTTTTGTAAATTTGGATATAAAATTAATAAAGAGCATTAAAATGGCTTTTAAAAAGGTCCTCTTCTTGCATTAACCCTAAAATGAACGGTTTCCGAGAAAAACGACTTTAAATATTGTGAACACCTAGTATAAAAAGTATACAT
Organism: Listronotus bonariensis; assembly: GCA_014170235.1. Lineage (NCBI taxonomy): Eukaryota > Metazoa > Arthropoda > Insecta > Coleoptera > Curculionidae > Listronotus > Listronotus bonariensis. Next base: position 138,944 of record JACEGR010001506.1, read on the forward strand.
TTTGGGAATTTTAAAAATATACATTTTTGGGAATTTTAAAATAAGTATACATTTTAATTAGTTTACTTAACATTGGGAAATTTGCTACATAAAAATATACGTGAGGTGTCAAGGTCTTAAAAGTATAAATTAAACAATTTTCTAGGTTACTTTTATAATAATAAAATAAAAACATTAAACAAACTGGGTAGCGTAGAAATGCAAAACAAACACTGGAAAATTTGATACTTAAAGAAGAGAGAAAGAAATTAAAAGGGAGGAGATTAGATAAGAAGTAGTTAGTGAAGTCAAGTATAAAGTTAAAGTTGTAGTTCAGCCCCGTACGGGCATACCCCTAGTGAGGGGTATGCCCGTACTAAATTTAATTAGTCAAATAAGTTAAGTTGGTTTTGAAGTTAGTTTTGATGGTCCACCGGTCTCATGGTCCCAAGAAGATAGTTCCATGTGGTACATTGCCCCAGTGACGTAAAGTGGCCCTATATATATATATGTATTTAAAATACACGTCACAATATTTACGTACGTTTAATTAGAAATTCGCAAAAATGAAAATACAATGACAATAATATAAATTAAAGGAGATAGACCTCCAAATATTAATATTATGAGCTCAAACCTTCACGATATTTTCTTTTTGTCACCTTAAAGGCGGCTGTCCATGGGAGCGGTTTTCCGCTCGCGGATGATAATTCAGCGTTGTGATTGGTTAGTGCAAATTTAAAATGCTTTTCCTGCCATTTTCGACGCGGATCCGCAAAAAGTTGAGATGAAGTTAACTTTTTGCGTTTTCCACTAGATTGTGTGGATTTTTAAAAATTAATAGCCAGGAACTATAACATTGAACTAGTTAATTAGCTTGATGAGTTGTTGCTTGAAGATAAAACAAGACGTTAAAGATCCATTTTAAATAAAAGAAGTGTTATGGACGACATTAACTACACTTATTTTATTTATTTACTTCAGAATGATGCGAAAAAAAAGATATTTATCCTACTTTTAATACGACCAAAAAGACAAAAAGGAGGCACAGGTTTTGGGTTAGAAAAAGAAAAATAGTACCTGCATAATTCTCAACTTCAAAAAGCCCAAAAGAATAAGATTTCCTTATTTTCTTTGCATTAAAAAAGTGGGTTTTAACATAATATTTTTTTTATTATTATTATCCATTATACAATCCATTTGCCATCCCACAGACAAATGATGATTTTTTAAAAATATTTGGACAATCCACGAAGGCTGAAAGCCTAAATACTAACGTACCGACTTAAAAACTTGAAGATTTGGGGGGCAGTAGGTGCCACAGTCTAGAAACTCTAGGAATAAAAGAACGAACGAAATGGGAAGTTCGTGGCCTGTCCAATTGGACCGTATAGGGATGCATACGTGCGGCACCACGAGTTTCTCTGTTGGGAGCTGCAAGAGGAGGGACTATACTGGATAATTCATCGGAGCAGAAGCCGTAAAAGTATCTATAGAAGAGCGATACATCTCCCACAGCTCGACGATGGGCAAGAGAAGGAAGTCTTTGAGTAAGTAAAGGATCAATAATAAGACGAACAGCCCTTCTTTGAATGGCATCAAGAATGCTGAGGGTTGTAGGGGATGCCATTCCCCAGACATGAGAACAATATTCCAGAGAGGGTCGAATTTGGGACACATACAAAGTGTATAAATTGGAAGGGAAAAATACTTTTGGCTCGGAAAAGAAATCCAAGCTTTTTGACGCCGCGGTGGCTATAGATACAATGTGTTTATGCCAGTTAAGGTTATTTTCAAATGTGACGCCCACAAGGTTAAATGTGTGGTGCAAAGGGTGAGTGTTTGATGATTTTTTCGCGACAAGGAACATGATTGTGTTTTGGATGGATTGACATCTAGTGACCTTTACAACCGTAGTATCAACTAAACAAAATTCTAACATAAAATCACCATATTCAAAACAAAACGCTTTTATATTTTCCGCTACAATGAACGTGTCAGCGGATTTCTGCGCGTATTTTTAATACGCGGGCGGAAAACTGCTCTCATGGACAGCCGGCTTAAACAATATTTTCGATATATTTAAAAAAAAGTCTTTTTTTTGGCTAAGTCTAATAAACCTTCACCTTAGACATTGTTAAAGGTACCAAATTTGTTAATACAAGTAATTATCCCTAAATATTTTTTGTTTGTTAATAATTATACCAGCGTTTACTAAATAATATTATTACCAAATTTTTACTGATTTTCAAAATTAACAAAGCAAGCCTTAAAAACAGATGTTTATGGGTAATTTTTTATAGTAAGAACATTTTAAAAGCGCAAATTCGGTACCCTTTGAAAATAATACAAAGAAAACATAAAAAGGCCTCCTGCAATCGGAATATTTTATACAAAGGCGCCGCTACCCTTTACAGCCACGCGCCGATACACTATGGGATAGAAATCCATTATTTTGGCCAAAAAGCAACTTTTAAATTTTAATGGTTCATGCTATGTATTTCAAAGTAAATACTTCAAACTACATGTACGCAAAATTATAAAAGGATATGACGACTTCTATTGAGGTAATAAGAAACTTGAAAATGTATTTTAAGTAAACATAAATATACAAGATTTAATCTCTTAGTTTATTATTACCCTTGATTACTAAAAAAGTAAAAGAGTTAAAATAATAAGAGTTATTGTTGTGTTTCCGATGCAGTCTAGCGCGAAGTCTCGCTACTTTTGTCAAAGATTTTTTTACCTTTTTCTTTATCAGTTTTTGTACTTACAATTGCCTTCCTACTTTTTGTTACTTCTGAGTGTAAGGACAGATACAAGATTTTTTTATAATTTACAAGGTTTTTCATTTTAAAATTTAATATGTTTTGTCCTACACTGTATATCCTAAAAGATAAAAGCATTCTGATAAAAGATATGGATTCTACAGAATCTACCCAACAAAACAGTGTTGTTATTTATTTTATACGTTAAAAAATAAAAAAGTTGGGAAGATATCTATATTACGCTTCTAAGAATAATTTAAAATTATTTTTTCGATTTGGATGGTCATATTCCGAAACTAATTGAGATAGACACATCAAATGTAGTATTTTTCTAAAGCATTTTAAAAGATTTTTTTGGTGGTGATATAATATTTAGGGTATTTCATTTTAAAAAATCATACCTATTGTCGTACCCTGTATATCATATGAGATAATATTCATCGGATTACTGATTAGAATACTACCGGATTAACCAAACAAGCTGACATTTTAGTTTATTTTGTACAATAAAAAATAATAATGTTAAGTGGGGTGCAAATTTATAATAACATATAATAAGGTTTAGGTTTCCAAAAAGCATTTGTAATAATTTATAATATTTTTCCAGTAAAAAGCACCTTATTTCAAGTTAGATTGGTAAGTTTCAGAATTTTGACCAAAAAATTAATTTCTATCCCATAGTGCGATGACCACCTGCATCAACCGGCATATCATAAAAGAAATATAGCAAAGGCGGCCGCGAAAACAAGCATGCCGATTTATTTGCTTTAAACTTTTTGTGATTTTTTTTCTTATCAAGGAGCACCGAATTTACATTTTTGAACTGTTCCTTCTATGTATATTCATATGTATGCAAAATTTGGTTAAAATCAGTACACCAAAAATAAAGTTACTTATTAGAAAACATAACATTTTTTTTTCTTTAACACCTTGTATATCACCGTTCATTTTGAGTTTTTGAAAAAATTGTGTAGAGGTTTTTTGCGTTAATTTTTCGTTCAGAATCGCCCACAGAAATCATGACGCGTAATTTACGAACACTCTGTATTTGACAAAAATTACGTATTTAAAAACGACATGTATGTGTTTATGTTAAGTTTTACATATTTTTATGGTAATTTTCTAGAAACCTGCGGCAACTCCGATTTTGACGAAATTTGGTATACAGGGGTTTTTGGGGCGCTGATCACGAATCTGAAAGAATTTTTGGCGGAAACGTTTTGTTCTTGAGATACTCACCATCAGACTTGAAATTTAAACTAATCCTATTTTTAAAATATCCCCCTTCTTTTGCACACAATTCTTAATTTAAAGCTAAAGTGGCACACAATATTTGATTTTAAACATTTTAAAACCCCGTTTTTTTACGTATTTTACATTATTTTGCATTAAATTGCATAGCTATACTTTGAATCATTTCAATCCCAGTGTGCCATGAAGCCCTATGTGTATGTATGGTTGCCGCATTATCAAAGAAAAGCCACGCAATTTAATGCAAAAATAATGTAAAAACGTAGAAAAACGGGGTTTTAAAAGTGAAAATCAAATATTTTGTGCCACTTTAGCTTTAAATCAAGAATTGTGTGCAAAAACAAGGGGGAATATAGTGAAAATAAGCTTAGTTCAAATTTGAACTTTGATAATGAATATCTCGAGCACGAAACGTTTCCGCCAAAAAATCTTTCAGATTCGTGATCAGCGCCCCAAAAACCCCGTATACCAAATTTTGTTAAAATCGGAGTTGCCGCAGGTTTCTAGAAAATTACCTTTTTATATATATTTTTTTGTAGTTTTGATTATGGTGATAAATTTTGGCTGGTTAAATATAAGTCGTTCACGTGTGGTTGTGGAACAGATGTATGTAAATATTCCGAGGAAACGATTAAAAGTACCTTAGAAAAGTACCATATGGTAACTTAAAAAATACCGAAATGTAAAAAATATATGTAATAATAAAAAATAGAATAAAATACAATGTGATTGGGTATTTTTTTTCATCTCTATCCTTAGTTTAAAACGTAATTGTTTACTTATCGGACACCACGGCGATTTTGATGATTTTTGACATGAGGGGTTGTTTTGGGCCCTTTTACGAATCTAAAAGATTTTTTAGTCAGCAACAGATATTCATAATCAAACTTGACTAGAAATGAATGAATTTAAATTCACCATATTCTTCTTTTTTTTGCACGCAATTCTTGAGTTTTCTGCTAAATTAATACTCAATATTTGATGTTTGCCTATTTAAAACCCATTTTTTTTATTTATTTTAGCCCTTTTTTCCATAAAATTGCAAATCTGCACTTTCAATCATTTTAATCGCAGTAACCATAGCTGTTGCGATTGAACTAAAGCTTTGCAATTTTATGGAAAACAAACATTGAAAAATGAGTTTTTAAGAGGTGGAAATCAAATATTGTGTGCCAATTTAGCTTTAAATTAGGAATTGATTTCCAAAAATAAAGGAAAATATAGTGAAAATAAGGTAACTTTGCTTTTCAAATTTGAAAAAACAAACCTTGCCGACTACGAATTCAGATTCGTAATCAGCGCCCCAAAAACCCTGTATGACGAAAATCTCAAACTCGGCCTGCAGCGGGATTCCGTGTACTGTCGAACATGTCGAGTTCTACCAAAATTTTAAAAAGTCATACATAACCGTAATATAAATTTAGGTGTGTTCATTAGTTTGCTATGATTTATTTATTTATTTGGTGTTTTTGTATTATTACAATGCATTTATTTTATAGTTTTTTTACAATGATAAAAAAATATAATTTTAGTTCTAGCCCTGTGTTTACAGTCCAACCAATGTGACCTTGATTTTAGCAAAGATTCACAATTCTTTAAAGCTAATTTCTTATTAAATTTTTCAGTTTAGATAAATTGGTCACATATTTTTGCTTTACTGATTTAAAGTATTCAAAGTGAGGAACATGGACAGCTATTTATTTTAAAAAAAAGGTTAAATTAATCTTCAGAAATATTTAATTTCATAAAAGGAGGGAGTATCCGATAGACATAATAACTGCTAATGCCATAGTGCAAAACTGACTCCAAGAGTAAAAGAGAATAAAAAAAATCGATTAAAAACCCAACTCTTTTTGTTCCGTGTTAAAAACAATAAATAAAAGCTCAATTGCCCAATAATGATATTCCGTAAATCTAATTCGCAATATTTGTATGTGTGTCCTTTTTCATCTTAAACAGAGAAGTTGGTTGGTTTATTTATTCTTGGCTCTGGTCCCTTTCGGTCCAATTACCAGCACATTCGGAAAATCTGGATAGTCGAGCTCTGTAGCTCCCAGAAATTCCGGAATTTTTCACTATTTATTTAATATTTGAACTTATGAAGGGCATAAATTTCAGCCATCTTCCCAAGAACTGCTACTGGTATCGCGCATAACCGGTTTCTTATAGTATTGACGCCCCCGCGGCGCCCGCCTCCATCTTCCGCCATTGGAAAACACCTCGTGCAGTACGCCTAACAGGAAAACATTAGGTTATATAAATCTTTACTTACAGCGCCTAGTTCCAGAAAAAAAGATGCCTTTTCAATTTGGCAGTGAGTTTCCTATCTTCCTCGGGGCACCAGAACGTTTTCCACATCCTCCATGTACGATACCAAGTGAGGGCCGTATGAACTCCCTTCCAAAGTCTAATCACAACCGAGAACGAACGGAAACTGAACAGAGAAGTATTAGTACATATATAGACATTTTACTAACATTTCCGATGTTTAGTCTATTGTGACACAAAGCACCAAAAGTGCAATTATCGACTTCTCCAGTAGAAATCTACGAAAGAAAGTGAGGTAGAATTCTATAGAGCACGGCGTCTCGCTGCAGACCTTAATATGAATTGCGAATAGAAGCGTAAAGGTTCGCGGATAAATGGCACGATATTGTTTTATGGCCGCGGTTCGAATTATGCTTACAAGGCTCATCTCATAGCGAACCCACACACGACGCGGTCCGATTTGTGCTTTTCACGCTTACCTTTATTGTGACGTCACACCCTAGTGCTGACAGTACTCACGGGTCAGATCGTAATCATCGACGTTTTTTGGCGCCATTTATTTCAATCGATGTATTGTGTAAAATAAAATGTATCTATCATCACTTTTCTCGATTGCGGAAAATGCTTGAAATACAAGCATTTTCCCATCTTCATCAGTTACATAATTCATTCATGTTTATATCAAAAAATGCTTTGTTAGGTTATGTTGAACTTGTTGAATTCGTGAACACACTCGGCAGTGGTCCGAATTATTAATACTGCAAACAGAAGTTGGCGCGCTCCCTTAAATCGGACCGCAGGTTAGCAGTCTATAGGTGTGTTTCAGCAGAATGCTGGAAACATGTTAGCAACAATCATTAAATGCAGAAATAGTTACAAACAATAGTCAGAAATATTGGCAACATTTTTCTGCTGAAACGAAAAATAAACAAGGCGTGCATACTGCTTATACGTCAATACAAGAAAGGTTATGTTAAAAACTTGTCAGTAATGTTTGAAGAAAGTTTGCAAACTTTTCAAACAGTTTCCAACATCTTAAAACTACTGCTGGAACAATAAACAATTGTATAATGTTACAAAAACGGCACTGCTGGAACGAAAAATTTGACGTGCGCAAAATCCGAACGGTTGCAAACATTTCTGAGAGTTTGCTGGAACAAACCTTAAACGTCGTAAATGCTGAGTGGCTTTCCAGTGACGCAAATAGAGCGCTCCCGAGTAGCTCAGGAGCATTTCGTTCTACTTTATGGCGTTCCAGTGACGGAAAGTGTTATGCACCTGAGCTACTCCGTTTTTCTTTCCCTTGCCCCTCATGCACCAACCCCTCTTTTGGTTTTTGTGCTTCAAACGAGTTTTTATGGTTTAGGATGGATTTTTAAAATTATTTATTTAAAATGGAATTAGATATTAAAAAGAGATTATTATTATAAAGCCAAGAAAGGTTAAAAACCACGAAATTTTTAAAATTTCTTAAAGTATCACTCTTTCTATGTCTAAGGATGCGTTCCAGTGACTAACTTTTTAAAGCAGTTCAAGAGCTTCAAGCCCTGGAGCGTGACGCACAAAAATTTTCGTCACTGGAAAGCCACCACAAATTGAACTGCGGCCTATGAGTCTCGCACACAGTAAATAGGCTACATTCGGCTACTACAAAAAAATACAATTTTTAATTGTCAACAAGTTTTATTCAAATACATAAAAACCGTTTAAAACTAGTAAAAATTCTTGTAGTTTCCAACTTAGGTGCCCTCAATGTTGCATTGATAATTTTTTTATTGCTAGGCATTTACTACACCAAAACAAATGCTTAAAATAGCACTGGTCTATTTTTCACATAACCTGACTACATATAATTCGGAATTTTTCTGTTTATAAAAAAATATGAAAAAAGTTGGTTTAGTTAAACCAATTTCTCTCCCTAAAAAAATTCAAAAAGCTTATAGAAGCTGGAATGGTTTATATTTTTGAGGACGGAATGTCCTAGCAGTCATTAATTTTGCATGTGTTTAATAGAATACAGTGCGTGTTCAAACTCAGGAGGTTCCCCTCCTAACTTTTAGGCAAAAATGACGAACATCTTGTGGCTCATGCTTTAAAGCTCCTGACTAGTACTTTTTAACCCTAGAACACGAGGGTAAACCACTGAGGAATTGTGGTGTACAATCAGACGGAAGTGGAAGTCTGGTGGAATTATGTGTAATTATATGTGATGTTAATTTCACCTCGTTTCTTGCATTCCTTTGTATACAGGGTGATTTAAAAATCGATCACGAAACTTAAGGGGGTGATTCTACTTGATAAAATAAGGGTAGAGCTTCATATAATTTTTTCAAAATGTTTTCGAGTTACAAGCCGCCAAAGTTTTTATTTTAGGTGTTTCGCAATATTGCATTTATTTTTTAACTAATCTAGTTGACATTTGGCACACGAATCGAGCTTTGCAGATTCTAAAATTTTAAGACAAACGTACTTTTTTAAATACCACCAGAGGGCACTTTACCTTAAACTTAAAATTTATTTACATTTTTATTTTGACAGATATCGCAAAGCTGGGGACGCCGTTTTATAGACAATCAAAAACTTAAAAAATAAGGTAACTTTATTAAAGTCGATAAACCTCACCGTTTTCTGCACCAATAGACATCAAAGTTTTCATCAATTTTAATCAAATTACCTACATACATACAGGGTGTCCAGTAACTCAAACTTTACGGGGCGATTCTACAACAGAAAATAAGAAAAAACTTCATAAAAACATATGTCCTAAACGTCTTAGTTTTGAACTACGGTGTGTTAAATATTTAAAAAAAAACTTGTTTTTTTAATTTTTAGCTAACTAAGACGTTTAGGACATAAGTTTTTTCATATTTTTGTTGTAGAATCGTTTGGTTAAGTTTGTCGGTTGAGTTACTGGACACCCTGTATGTATGTAGGTAACAAATGTTGATTGAAATTGATGAAAACTTTGATGTCTATTGGTGCCTAAACGGTGAGGTTTATCGACTTTAGTAAAGTTACCTTATTTCTAAGTTTTTGATTGTCTATAAAATGGCGCCCAGCTTTGCGATATCTGTCAAAAATAAAAGTAATAAAAATGTAAATAAATTTTAAGTTTAATGTAAAGTGCCCTCTGGCGGTATTTAAAAAAGTACTTTTATCTTAAAATTTTGAATCTGCAAAGCTCATTCGTGTGCCAAATGTCTAGATTGGTTAAAAAATAAATGCAATATGGCGAAAAACCCAAAATAAAAATTGAACTTATTTAAAGCTCTACCCTTATTTTGTCAAGTAAAAGCACCCCTTAAGTTTCGTGATCGATTTTTGAATCACCCTGTATAAATCCCCTTTTATTACAAACAATTTAAAAAATGCGAAAATAGACTCTGATCCGCCACTTCATATAATAAATTTCTAAAATTAAAGTGGAAGTGTTATGGAATATGTGATGAAATTGTGATGGAATTGTGATGAAATTTTGTGGAATTGTGATGAATTTATATAAAATTGTGGAATTGTGATGAATTTATATAAAATTGTGGTGTAAGCCGTTTCATCAGTGGTTTACCCCTCCCTAGAACATTAAGTCAATATGGCGTTACTTTTACGATTACCTGAATACCTGATTTTGATGGTCAGATTTACGAAACTAATAAAGTTAGATATACTTAACGTGATATATGAAGATCATTTAATTGGTGATATTATACTGGGTAGGACAAAAAATAGGTATATATATTTTTACTGACTCACCCTAATATATTAAATATTTATTTATTTTTTAAATATTTAACTCACCGTAGTTCAAAAACTAATACGTTTAGGACATAATAATATGTTTATATGAAGTTTTTTTGTTGTAGAGTCGCCCCGTAAAGTTTGTCGGTTGAGTTACTTGACACCATGTATGTATGTAGGTAATTTGATTGAAATTGATGAAAACTTTGATGTCTATTGGTGTCCAATCGGTGAGGTTTATCGACTTGAATAAAAAGTACCTTAATTTTTAAGTTTTTGATTGTCTATAAAATGTCGCCCCCAGCTTTGAGATATCTGTCAAAATAAAAAGTTATGATGTAAATAAATTTTAAGTTTTAGGTAAAGTGACCTCTGGCGGTATTTAAAAAAGTACTTTGACCTTAAAATTTTAGAATCTGCAAAGCTCGATTTGTGTGCCAAATATCAACTGGATTGGTTAAAAAATAAATGCAATATGGCGAAAAAACCAAAATAAAAATTAAACTTTGACGACTTGTAACTCGAAAACGAATGATATTTTGAAAAAAAATTATATGAAGCTCTACCCTTATTTTGTCAAGTAGAATCACCCCCTTAAGTTTCGTGATCAATTTTGAATCACCCTGTATAAATCTCCATTTTATGCTCTTCAATTTATTTAACAAAAAATTTAAAAAAATGCGAAAATAGACTCTGATCCGCCACTTCATATAATAAATTTCTAAAATTAAAGTGGAAGTGTTATGGAATATGTGATGAAATTGTGATGGAATTGTGATGAAATGTTGTGGAATTGTGATGAATTTATATAAAATTGTGGAATTGTGGTGTAAACCGTTTCATCAGTGGTTTACCCCTTCCTAGAACATTAAGTCAATATGGCGGTACTTTTATAATTACCAGAATACCTGATTTTAATGGTTAGATTTACGAAACTAATAAAGTAAGATGTGATATTATACTGGGTAGGACAAAAAATAGGTATATATATTTTTTACTGACTCACCCTAATATATTAAATATTTATTTATTTATTTTTTATATTTAACTCACCGTAGTTCAAAAACTAAGACGTTTAGGACATATGTTTATATGAAGTTTTTTTTATTTTCTATTGTAGAATCGCCCCGTAAAGTTTGTCGGTTGAGTTACTTGACACCTTGTATGTATGTAGGTAATTTGATTGAAATTTATGAAAACTTTGATGTCTATTGGTGTCCAATCGGTGAGGTTTATCGACTTTAATAAAAAGTACCTTATTTTTAAGTTTATGATTGTCTATAAAATGGCGCCCCAGCTTTGCGATATCTGTCAAAATAAAAAGTTTTGGTGTAAATAAATTTTAAGTTTTAGGTAAAGTGCCCTCTGGCGGTATTTAAAAAAGTACTTTTGTCTTAAAATTTTAGAATCAGCAAAGCTCGATTTGTGTGCCAAATATCAACTGGATTGGTTAAAAAATAAATGCAATATGGCGAAAAAACCCAAATAAAAATTGAACTTTGACGGCTTGTAACTCGAAAACGAATGACATTTTGAAAAAAAAAAATAATATGAAGCTCTACCCTTATTTTGTCAAGTAGAATCACCAGGTAATTTTTAAAGTACCGCCATTTTGCAGTGGGTTAAGGTGGTAACATTGTATTCTAGGGTTATATAGTACTCGTTAGAAGCTTTACAATGATGTGCCGCAAGACCTCCTTTCAATTTAATCTCATTTTTTAGTGGCGCCCAACTCTTAGTTCGACATTTATGTCTATAATTTTTTGCTTAAAATTTTTAATAAATTTAATAGTGTTGTCAGTTGGTGACACTTTTTTAAAGTGTTTTTAAAGTGAATAAAAATTGGTGTTGTGCAGAATTGCAGGCAAAATGGTTTTAAGGCATCATTTTAAGCTAAAGGAAACAAAATAGATAGTCTTAATAACATGGTTATAGATTTTTCTAACTAAATTCTGATATAATAAATGTATAGTAAAATGTCTTATTATAACATACATTTAAATAAAGCTTACAAATCACATATTTTAAAATTACCTTAATAAAATATCCAAAATTTATAATACAAAACAAAAATTATATACTGGATAAAATTATATATAAAATATAAAATAGCTAACTATAAACGGCAATAGACAATTTCTTTTATCTTTTTTATACATCTTGTATCAAGTTATGACACCAAAGAACTAAAATATACAGGGTGATCAAATTTAAGTCGGCACTATTGCTAACTTTTTTATTATTGAAGATACGATGTGGGTTAAACTAAGGAAGTTGTAGTATTTTTTCGCAGATTAACGTGCTGCCAACAGAAAAACAAACATCGGGTTATTGATATATTGCAAAAAGTGTACTTTCTTAAAACGCAAATCCCTGTATATTAAACCACCAAAAAAATTGCAAAAAATTTTTTTCTCAGTTTATTTATAGAGATTTTAAAACAAATTACACATAATTATTGCAACTTTTTCTGCTCTATGAAAAAACGTCATTAAATTTAATATCCGACGTTTCGTCTTTGAGCTACCGTCATCAACTTTTTTGTTTTAAATGGTTCAGCGCCCAAATAAAACCTTTATGCAAAAATCATCAAAATCGGCGTGGTGTCCGATAACCTCTTTTTATTCGATCAAAATATTTTTTAGTTTTCGTTTTGGGTAGCATAAAGAAATTGTCTACCACTGTTGGCAAGATATGGCCTAAATTTTTACATTAAAAGTAGTTTAAAAAGATCTTAAACCAAAATGATAATTTTAGAATACTGTTTAATTTTATTTTTTCAAAAAGGAATGAAAACTCTTTTTTAAATGAGTAAAATACTGAACAAAGATAAGAACACTAAAACCCACCACAAAATAAAAGCAAACAGATATTAAAAATATACATACCTTAAAAATAAAGTAAAACACTTATGTAAATATTCATTTAAAAACTTACCACTTAAGTTATCTGTGAAAAGATACAGATCTAAGAAAATAGTCGAAACACGTCAAGATAATAGAGACATTTTGCACCCCTTATTTTGCAATTCCGTTGTGGTTAACGTTATTCTGAGACTGCGCAGTAACGCAAGCATGATCCGTTATCGTTATTAACCATACTGGACTCCTTTAATTACGGATGAATACCGAAGAGCTTATCGTTATCGTTATTGTTAAACTGCGGGGTTGCCGGATTGTAGAAATTTTAATATCAATTATTGAAAAGGTTAAAAGTTTAATGCCGTATTAATTAAAATATCATGTATACCTAGGCTCTAATTAGCGAAAAATCTATAGCAGTAATAAAAATCAAATAGTGTTAAGAAATTAAAACGGACTTGCACTTTTACGGATATTCTAAATCAGTAATTAATTTAGATGTTACAATCTGGCACACTTGCTTTTTATTCTAATACCAAACCTAACCTTACTTTTTGTGTTTTGCTTATACTGTATTGTTTGCATCTACCTTAAAAAACGAAATCAACAGAAGTGTTTGCATATATTTAAATATGGATTTATATCTTATGAAGAATAAAAGTAAATACTGATTTTTCGTTAACTTTAAAATGGGTGAACCCCAGGCAAAAAAATAAGGTTATGTGTCGAAAGCGCAGACGCAAGATAAATTTCTTAAAAGAGGCTGCAAAATCTCTGTCTAAAACTGCTGCCGAAATCGTTATGTTTAATAACGATAACCATAAGGAGGCCAAAAAACGTCTGTTATTTTAAGAGGTGCAAAATGTCTCTATTTATTGAAGAGCAACTTTTTTTACAAAAAATTGGACGCTGCTCCTTCAACCACCTAACCACCATCCCAAAATTCTTAAATGACAAAGGGGTCGAGTGACACATAATTTTAAAGCTTCTGATAGATAGTTTATAAAGTCAACTCGTTTACCCACTACAAAATGGCGGTACTTTAAATATTTCCTGAATACCTAATTTGGATGGCCATACTTCCGAGACTTATAAAGTTAGATATACTTAAGGTGGTATTTTCTTAAAACTCTTTTAAAGATCTTTTTAATTGTGATACTGGAGATAATATACGGGGTAGAAATAAAAGTCTATATATTTTTAATAAAGCACCTTGTATATTATCACCATTACAAACATCGGTAATTGTCTAGAAACTTGCGGCAACTCCGATTTTGATAAAATTTGGTATACGGGGGTTTTTGGGGCGCTAATCACGAATCTAAAAAACTTTTTTTCGGAAATGTTTCGATCTTGAGATATCCGTCATCAAAGTTGAAATTTAAACTATCCTTATTTTTACTATATTTCTCCTTCTTTTTGCACAAAATTCCTGATATATCACTAAATGGGCACACAATATTTTATATAACAATAAAAATCATTTTAAAACATGTTTTTTATTGATTTTGTGCCTTTCTTTATTAATATAAAAGATTTACTCTAAATTAAGTCGCCATGTCTGCAATTTTTCATATACATAGGTGTATGCGTGGTTGCAGCCTTTAAGGATTAAAATATTTGAAATTTAATGAAAAATAAGTGTAAACTAACTAAAAAACAGTTTTTTATAGATGTTCATAAAATATTGTATGCCAATTTAGTGTTATATCAAGAATTTTGTGCAAAAAGAAGGCGAAAAAAAATCTCAGATTCTTGATCAGCGCCCCAAAAACACCCGCATACCAAATTTTGTTAAAATCGGAGTTGTCGCAACTTTCTAGACAGTTACCCAAAGATCTTTTAAAGAGCTTTAAGAAAATAAGTCTTGTGTCAACAAACTCCCTCTTACCTCGCTTAAGACACCCACGGTACGTTGGTATTTAGGTTTTAGCCTTCGTGGATTGTCCAAAGATAAAAAAAAACACTTTAAGCATTTCCGAATTTATTAGTTTCGAAAATATGGCCATCCAAATTAGGTATTATATTAATATTTAGAGTACCGCCATTTTGTAGTAGATAAGCGTAGTGCAGCGGTAACGTACCAGCTTCTCACCGCAGCGATCCAAGTTCGAATCTCGGAACCGGACATTGGCATTTTAATCGCTCTTCACCTCACAGATGGCTTGGCAAACCACTGTGTAGTATTCTGCCTACCCCAGGTAGTAGTTATTTAAAAAATAACGTCCGTGGTGGCACTACCGCGTTGTCTAAAAGGTGCTGTGAAATGCAAAAATTGCATGTTTCAGTGCTTGGATAACGTAGACGGAACAGCGTGGAAAAGGGGTTAAACATCTAATAACCCGACACCCACGGTACTCTGGTACTTAGGCATAAAGCCTTCGTGGAGTGTTAAACAGTTAAAAAAAAAAGATAAAGGTATTGACTTTACATTCTAGGGTCGTCAGGAGTTTTAAAATAATGTATTACTTGACCCCCTTCTCATTTAAGAATTTTGGGATGGTAGCCCTGGGGGTTAATGGGTTAAAGGGCGCCGTCCATTTTTATGTAAAATGCGTTTCCCCTTAATAGATAGAGAATTATTGCAAGTTGCCTTATTAAGCTCGGGAATTATTAATACCGGCCTTATTTAAATAGTGCTTGTACCCATAATTTAGAGCTATTGCAAATCATGTTAATAGTACCATTAACCTAAAAAAAGGGAAACAAAATTTAGTATTTTTTTTTATTGTTTTGTGTTGTAGGGTTTTGTTTAACATAATTAAAGAAATACATTTGAGAAAGCAAGGTTTTAAGTATTTTTACTTCTAAAAACTTTTTAATTTTGTGCTCGGGAGCCGTTCGGTTTACACGAACAGTTCCGAAGTTAAAATAAGAACAAAATAAGGCACGACCTAAAACCGACATAAATAAAGGCAGGCACTATCCTAAATAAGGGAGTCCTTATGCCACCATGCATCTGCGCAAGCTCAGATGTCAAAATAAGGCCGGTATTATTAGTGCCTGGCCTGATTTTACTGTGCAATAATTCTCTAATATCTTGACCTCTTTCGGCGATTTTATTAAATATGTCTCTTTTGACAGATAACTTAAGTGGTAAGTTTTTAAATGAACACCCTGTATAAAGAATTGCTAAAACAAGCTATACAGGGTATCCAGAAATTCTACCGCCAAACGTTTTTATATATATATATATATATATATATATATATATATATAACACTTTTATACCAATTCAGATTTTTTTGATAACATTGGGAGACATTTTTAAAATATTAAAAAATGTAAATTATTATTGTTCTTGTAAATAAAAATAATCTCTTTTGTTTATTCGGGAAATGGTTTGTAATTATGTACGCCAAAACCAAACATCAAATAAAAAAGTGTGAAGAAATCAAATTTTTTCAAAACTAAACAGAAATTTAAAAAATATTTTTATTGTAGGAATATGCAGTGGCGTACAATTTTTTTAAATGAAAAAAATATTTGCTGTATATTCCTCACGGACGACACTGGTGGGACTTTTTTCTTGCATGTCAATGCATGTCCAAATGCATAGAATACGTTTTTCAAAATTCTCAAAAATAACTATATTGGTATAAAATTTGTCATACAAACACGATTAATTCCTTAAAATTTTAACATTCTCTAGGTAAAAAGTAAGACATTTAGGACATATATGTTTTACTTTTTTCTTATTTTTTATCAAATAATTACCCCTTAAAGATTGTCGGTAGAGTTACTGGAGAAATAAATCCCAAGAACAAGTTGTGATGTTAAAATCCGCACGTAAATATAGAAACTTAACAATATACAGTATAAATAGTAAAATTTAGTAAAAATAAAATATAATAAATGGCTAGTAATAAACTGTTTTTTATATATCGTTACCCTAATTCCCAAACGTCCTATCTCCAAAATCGAGATAAAAAACTTCTCCTTTAGTCCATTATTTGGAATAGTGTGCATGTCTCCCCGTGGCCTAGTGGACAGAGCTTTGATCTTCGAAGCCAGAGGTCGGCGGTTCGATTCCCAGCGGGGTAGACATATTTAGGTAGTAGTTATTTAAAAATAACGACCGTGGTGGCACTACCGCGTTGTCTAAAAGGTGCTGTGAAATGCAACTGCATGTTTCAGTGCTTGGACAATGTTGACGGAACAGGGGGAACGATGGGTTAAACATCTAATAACCCGACACCCACGGTACTCTGGTATTTAGGCATAGACCTTCGTGGGATGTCAAAAAAACCGTAGTCCCCCCTGCTAACTTTTGTACCCTTAATTTTTTATTTATAAAATTTGTATATGACTTTTGGGAGGATATTAAACTACTGTGGTATTTTCTGAAAGCTCTTTTAAATATGTATGTATATAAATTTATATACAGGATAGGACAAGAAGTACTTATTTTTTTAATAAAGCACCCTGTATATTTAATTACCATTAAAAGGATCTTTAAATGAACTTTAAGAAAATATCATATTAAGTACATGTAACTTTATTAGTTTCGGAAATATGACCATCTCAATCAGAAATTAAGGACATTTTTTAAGTACCGCCATTTTGTAATAGGTGATATATATTGGCATTATTATTCTATGATTATAAAGTACTAGTCAGGAGCTTTAAAATGATATGCCACAAGATCCTCCTTTCCATTTAATTTTTTTCCCTAAGATGGCGCCCATCCGCCATCTTGATTGTTGCAACTATCATTTTTACGTCAAAAAGTAGTTTATATTCTTCCATTAGTTAGGGGGACTATTTACGTCACAATGTATATTAAATTAATTGTTCCTTAACAGTGATAATATTATGACTGGAGGTATGAGTTTTTATTATTCTGGAGTTACGTGGTTTGCGAATTAGGGTAACGATTTGTATTGGGTGTTAAATTATAAATTAACACCCCTTAATATATATATATATATTTTTAAATTTTTAATCGTACAAAATAAATAAAAATATTGTTTTCTCTTCTACCTTCTAGAGAAAAAAATTGGATTTTAAATAAAAAATAACAAAACTAGATGCCATTTTATTAAAAAATATATCGTTAAAGATCGTTATTTTAACTATACCGGGTGTTGCTCCGTCGAGCGGGACATGTAAATTTTGAAGTAGTCAAATATTGGCTACCCTAATTATTTAAGAAAAAATGCTATAAGGATTTATTGAAGAGCACAGTAAGTTCCACCCAAAATGAAAATTTAAAGCAATTTTCAACAAACCAGTAAAGAGTAAACTGCTTAATACTTCTGCAACGTAGTATCTCATTATGCACCATGTACTCTAGAAATCAATAATAAAAACACCAGATCGATTTATCAGTGACAATTTAGATCATTAATTTATATTGTAATTGCCAAAACTAAACAATTTTATACGGGAATTTCAAAAAAATCGTCGCATTTCATTTTTAGTTTACAGCTAATTCCAACACATGCACTCACAGTTACGCATGACAATAAAACAAATTTTTCTACATTTAGAAATCAATTTATGACGAAAATATCAGGATTTAATGAAATGCTCAAATATTCCTCCATTAACTGCCAGACAATAACCCAAACGATTATAAAACTCATTTCTTACGTTGGCTAGTTGGTACATTGATATTCTGGCACATTCAGCGGAAATAGCATTCCTTAGCTGGACTAAATTTTCATATTTTTTATTGGTATAAAGCTTAGTTTTTAAATGTCCCCATAGAAAAAATCGTTTCGCGAAAGATCACGTCGATTTTCTTCACATTTGCAATTATTGATTACTGTGCCTGTAGTTTCAATTTTTTATCGTCCGTTCTCTTGTCGATTTACTTGGTATTGGCCTATTGGGAAAATAGGCTGCAAACATGTCCGCTACTCTTCGATAACTTTTCCTGGTAAAACCATTTTATAATAGTGGTTTTTTCTTGATTTAAGTAGTTCATTATTTAAAAATGATGTGACATTGGTCTGACTGACAACTTGGAGTAAGAGGTTAAATAATGTTTCTAGTATTTTATTATAAACTTCTAATAATACAAGGCGCGTAAGAAGATAGGAGATTCGTAACTTATTTTAGCATTTATCTCTTAGCTGGCGGACTGAGAAGAGCTGAAATTTGTACACCGGGTACAACTTTTCGTGCTCTTTAAAAGATCCTTATAATATTTTCTTCTAAAATAATTAGGGGAGCCAATATTGGACCACTTCAAAATTTACATGGGATTCCCTACGTCCCGCTCGACGGAGCAACACCCGGTATAAATAACAAATGGAAATAATTTGTAACAAAAATACACATAAAAATCGTGTATTATTCTAAAAAAATGTATAAAAGTACAAATAAATAAATAAATAATATTTATTAATATTATACAGGTTGGTCATTCTTAAGTCGGCATTATTTCTAACTTCCTTATTATTGAAGATACAAAGTCGGTTAAAGTAATGAAGTTGTAATATTTTCTCTGCAGATTAACATGCTGCCAACCGAAAAACAATTGAACATAGGGTTTTCATTAATTATAAAAATTACTTTTTTTAATGGAACACTCTGTATATTATATCACCATTTAATAGATCTATGCAAGATCTGGTAAAATAGTCCACATGTGATAAATTCTTTTTTTTAATAGTTTCGGAAATATGGCTATCATCGGGAATTTAATAGTAAACTGGCATTTTTAAATAAAAACTATGTGTAAATTGCATGACCATTAACATAAAGAGATATTTTAAAGAGCTTTAAGAAAATACCACATTTGGTATGTGTCTATGTCTTATAGTTTTGGAAATATAGCGATCTAAAAGATAGTAGATATAATAGAGACATTTTGCACCCCTTATTTTGCAATTCCGTTGTGGTTAACGTTATTCTGAGACTGCGCAGTAACGCAAACATGATCCGTTATCGTTATTAACCATACCGGACTCCTTTAATTACGGATGAATACCGAAGAGCTTATCGTTATCGTTATTGTTAAACTGCGTGGTTGCCGGATTGTAGAAATTTTAATATCAATTATTTAAAAGGTTAAAATTTCAATGCCGTATTAATTAATATATCATTTATACATAGGCTCTAATTAGTGAAAAATCTATAGCAGTAATAAAAATCAAATAGTGTTAAGAAATTCAAACGGACTTGCACTTTTACGGATATTCTAAATCAGTAATTAATTTAGATGTCACAATCTGGCACACTTGCTTTTTATTCTACTACCAAACCTAACCTTACTTTTTGTGTTTTGCTTATACTGTATTGTTTGCATCTACTTTAAAAAACGAAATCAACAGAAGTGTTTGCATATATTTAAATATTAATTTATATCTTATGAAGAATAAAAGTAAATACTGATTTTTCGTTAACTTTAAAATCGGTGAACCATAGGCAAAAATAAGGTTATGTGTCGAAAGCGCAGACGCAAAATAAATTTCTTAAAAGAGGCTGCAAAATCTCTGTCTAAAACTGCTGCCGTAATCGTTATGTTTAATAACGATAACCATAAGGAGGCAAATAAACGTCTGTTATTTTAAGAGGTGCAAAATGTCTCTATTGTCTATTTTTACTTCAACACTAAACTTAGTGCTTACATATATCGGGTGATTCATTTAGAAGTATTATTTCTAGTAGGTATGTTTGGATAGATGAGAGAGTCCAAATTTCAAACTGTCATGGTATTAGAGACATTTTGCACCTCTTAAAATAACAGACTATTTTTGGCCTCCTTATGGTTATCGTTATTAAACATAACGATTACGGCAGCAGTTTTAGACAGAGATTTTGCAACCTCTTTTAAGAAATTTATCTTGCGTCTGCGCTTTCGACCCATAACCTTATTTTTGCCTGTGGTCGCCGATTTTAAAGTTTGCGAAAAATCAGTATTTACTTTTATTCTCCATAAGTTATATATTGATTTTTAATATATGCAAACAGTTCCCTTGATTTTGTTTTTTAAAGTAGATGTAAACAATACAGTATAAGCAAGTGGTGCCAGATTGTAACATGTAAATTAATTACTGATTTAAAACATCCTTAAAAATGCAAGTCCGTTTTAATTTCTTTACACTATTTTATTTTTCTTACTGCTATGAATTTTTCGCTAATTATTCGTTATGTATCAATAATATTTTAATTAATACGGTATTAAAATTTCAACCTTCTTAAATAATCGATATTAAAAATTTTACAATTTGGCAACCACGCAGTTTACCAATAACGATAAAGATAACGATAAGCTCTTCGGTATTCATCCGTAATTAAAGGAGTCCGGTATGGTTAATAACGATAACGGATCATGTTTGCGTTACTGCGCAGTCTTAGAATAACGTTAACCACAACGGAATTGCAAAATAAGGGGTGCAAAATGTCTCTATTAGTGTACAGTACTGTTTGGCAATTTATCGTGAAAAGACTCAGCCTCTCGCACAACGTCTAGAACTTGTTCAACTGTATTATGAAAACCATCATTCTTCGAGGAACGGGTTTCGTGCGCTTCGGACAACTTATGGTCGACCCATAATCGGCCTACTGAGCCGACTATTCGCTGTACCATCACAAAAATTTCATTATTGTTTAATCCTATACCAAATAGGCCACACCCAGCATGTGTTGCTAAAAATATATCTGCAGTAGCTGAGTGTGTACGCAATGATCCTGACGAATCGATTTGGCGCTCGGAAATTGGAGCTTAAGAACAGGCGCAGTCAAGTCCAACATTTGAAAGGATAATCTTTAAAAATAAATGTAAGATATAGTTTTTCCGTATGATAATAAATATTACTTAATAAAGTTTTTTTTAATTTCTTAAAAAGTACCTCTTATCACCAATTAGCTTAGAGCTGAAGATATAATGGAAATTTAACATAATTTTCAGATTTGGATGGCAATATTTTTTAAACTCTAAGAGATAGACATATCAAATGTGGTATTTTCTAAAAGCTCTTTAAAATATCTAATTAATGGTGATGTAACATACAGTGTGTTTTATTCATATTCAAAAATGCCAGTTTCCTGGGGATGGCCATATTTCCGAAACTATTACAAATTGGATAAATCACACGTAGACTATTTTTAAAAGCTCTTTGATAGACCAGGGTAGCTTTCCAGTGACGAAAATTTTGTGCGTCACGCTCCAGGGCTTGAAGCTCTTGAACTGCTCTAAAAAGTTAGTCACTGGAACGCATCCTTAGACAAGGAGAGAGAGAACTAAAGGAAATTTTAAAATTTCGTTGTTTTTAACCTTTCTTGGCTTTATAATAATAATCTCTTTTTAATATCTAATTCCTTTTAAATAAAAAATTTAAAAAAATCCATCCTTAACCATAAAAAACACGTTTGAAGCACAAAAACCAAAAGAGGGGTTGGTGCATGAGGGGCAAGGAGAAAGAAAAACGGAGTAGCTCAGGTGCATAACACTTTCCGTCACTGGAACGCCATAAAGTAGAACGAAATGCTCCTAAGCTATTCGGGAGCGCTCTATTTGCGTCACTGGAACGCCACTCTTTTGAATGGTGATATAATATACAGGGTGTTCCATTAAAAAAAAATACATTTTTTGCAATAAGTCAAAAACCCCGCGTTCACTTGTGTTTCTATTGGCAGCACGTATATCAGAAAAAGTCTTACAACTTTACTATTTTAACTGACTTTGTATCTCCAATAATAAAGAAGTTAGCGATAGTTCCGACTAAAGTTTGATCACCCTGTATATTTTTTTAAGCCGTGGGTGACAATTTTATATTTAAAATAGGAACAATATACTATATCATTGCAGATCTGTTATACAACTAATGTGTCTATGTATGTAAAGAATATCTGATAGCATGGTGGCCTAATACATTCACGATTGTGGACGATTTTCCTTACCTATAGGAAACGTAAGTAATTTTGGCAACGTCGCGGTATGTTAATTTGGAAATTACGTTTTAGACAAATGTAATATAAATTCTTAACAATTTTTACAAAAAGAAATTATAACTTAATGATTAAACTTGTGTGAAAGTTTTCACTAGAATTTAAATAAACCAAAACCAAAATCTGCATTTGTATTTGGTTCATAATACCATTTACCTTATAGTACCCTATTATGTAAAAACCATCTTTACATACATATCACCTGATGTTTAACCAAATATATATATATATATATATATATATATATATATATATATATATATATATATATATATATATTTTAACCAAAAACCTAAAAGCAGTGTTTCTATTATACAAAATTTAAATTTGCACGTGTAATAAATTCTTTATTTTGCCTTTATTTAATTTCATAAGTAGCTAAAGGATAAAAGTCTTTTAAGTTTGAGCTATTTGTTTTAACATAACCCCACAATTTCATTGCCTCACTACAGTTTTCTTCAATATACTGTATCTCAGTGTAGTTTAAGTCATTTTCCAATGAAAGGGGGCGCTTTTTGAGTTTCGATAGGTGCTTGAGACACCTCCTACATTCACGATGGTGTGGGAGTCCAAAAATTCCTTAACTAAAGGGTGTAGGCTAAGACCCATGAAGTTAAAAATGTCTTGACTTATTTGATATGGGTTAAGAGAAAGATCTTCATAGCGAAGAACTCTAAAAACATTTTTAAAATATGTTATGAAATACTTTAAAATAAATAGTCTATTTCATAAAACTATACATTAGTCTAACCAGAACTAACCAGACGAACCGTTTTCGAATAATCAAGCTTGAAACATCAATATATATTTTAGATATACCTTTTATTTTGGAATTTTGTAGCAAACGAAAAAATAAATATAAAGAACAAAACGACATAGATTTTTAAAGGAAATTTAATGTTGTAATAGGTTTCCTATAAAAACCGTGGAATTTGGCTCACGCTGTGCATAATGTTAGGAATATTTCCTTACCTAAATCTTGAAGAATACAACTTTTTCAATCTAATAGCTGCACTGTAGTCAGATACCATATCGGAACACAGATAACTAGGTTGATCACAGTCAGGTTCACCAGGGCACCAATCTCGGTGCTTACGGGATTGCAGGGTTCCTCTCGGATCCCTTATTAAAAGGATCACTTTTACATTTAGGCTAAAGAGAGACAAAAATTGACCTTAAATTCGTTTTCTTTTGATAAATACAAACATTTAAAAACATACATTTTAGGTTAGCTAAAAATCTCGTGTGTGACTTCAGTCGGCTCAATAGATCCAGGAATGGCTCCAGATATCTTGCAGTGAAGTTTTTTAATTGCTTACCGACGAGTATAAGAGCTCTTAATGACAATATTTTCAAAGCAAAAATAAAAAAATATTTAATTGGAAAGGCTTTTTTTCATTGGAGGAATATTTCCTCTCAGATTTTGAAGGATATTAACTTTGATTTCAATGGGTAATGTTGTTGCCGCCTATGATGTTTTATTACATTGTCTATATTTTAGAATGTGTTCTGTATATTATGTATTTATATTACTTTATGTTTAAATGTTTTAATTTTAATTTTAATTGTCTATATGACATTTTATTCTGTTAAATACTGTTGATACCTCTATTACTTTTATCTCTATTACTTTTATAATGTTTTAATGTGTCAATGTTCTAATATGTCAATTTTAGGTGTCAACTGTGTTTTACCTTATTATATTTTAAATTTTATGACGTGTATATGTACAATTTTGTATATTGATATCAATAAATACTACTGTTTTTTAGCTGTTTATCTTACATCTTCGGTAAAGAAGAATATTAGCCCTTAATAAAATATTATTACATTTTCTAATAGATGCTGTCAAGAAATTTAAAGTTTTTATTTTTACGTCATCTTGTACTACTCAAAAAAAAACAGCTTAAGGTTTCTTTATGTGAAGTTTTTTCATACTTTTTGAAATACAAAACGATCTTTAGATTTTTCGGTTAACCCGTTTGCTAGTTAGATGATAATATATTTTTAAAAATTGTTACATTATTATCGCCTCATATTTCTGAACAACACTAAAAATACCAGTTAGCGTGACATAACGTCATCTTGAAATTTAGTGCTTTATTATTATGAAAAAATCATAGAGCGAAAAGATTAACCATGCGTTATACTACTAAAGAAAAAGTATTGATGATTAAATGGTACTATCAAGGAAATAGTTACCAAAAGGTGTTAGACATGTTCGCTGCTCAGTATCCGAATAGACCAATACCCGCAAAATCAACAGTCGATAGCACTATCAAAAAATTTGAGACCAAAGGCACAGTGATAAATAACTGCAGATGTAGATGTAGGGAGTATCAAAGAGAAGAAAATGTAAGAGATGATAGAGACTTGGAAATTTTATTGCACGTGGAAGAAAATGAAGGGAAGGTGAGTACAAGGAAACTTCAGGATATCATAGGAAAAGATCAATCAACAGTGCTTCGGATTTTGAAAAGGCATAAATACATTACATACAAATATGAAAGACATCAAGAGCCAAGGGATGGGGATGAAATACGACGGCAGGAATTTTGTTTTGACATGATGGAAAGGGCAAACATGGACAGGAAATTTTTAAGAAATATTTGTTTTACTGATGAGTGCACATTTACGTTAAACAATGGACCCAATCATCAAAATTACCGATACTGGAGCAAAGAAAACCAACACAGATTTGTCGAAACGAGGACGCAATATCCACAGAAAGTAAATGTTTGGGCGGGGATTTTCGGACAACATATTATTAGACCATTTTTTCTAAATCAAAATTTGAATGCAGAATTTTATTGGAACTACTCGAAGAACTAATTTTACCCGCTTTAAATGATGTATCCAGGGAAAATAAGGAAATTTGGTACCAAATGGATGGCTGCCCGGCACATAATACCCTGGCTGTTCGGGAATATTTACACAATGTTTTTAATGGAACTGTTATTGGCCTACATCACACCATAAATTGGCCAGCCTGATATTTCGCCAAATGACTTCTTCCTCTGGGGCCATTTAAAAAGCATGATGATATACAAGGATAAAAATTACTCTAATCTAGATGAGTTAAAAAATGCTATTTCTGCAGAATGCAATAAAATTTCAATTTACCAGTTAGCCAATGTAAGAAAAACAATTTTATGAATGTCTGGGTTATTGTCTAGCAGTCAATGGAGGGATATTTGAAATTTTTTTAAATCTTAATTTTATTTCCAACATATTAATTATTGTAATAATATTAATAAGTTATTGAAGTATGTAAATATTAAAAATGTCATAAAGTCTTGAAATTTGTTACTCTAGTTTGGTTTAACTTAACTTAATTCGTT